>JAGDYQ010000130.1:2620516-2631217 GCA_021962125.1 Bulinus truncatus | reverse complement strand
AGCGATTTAAGCGATGTCGTCCGTGGAGTGAGCGATCGTACGTGTAGTATGAGCGACGCTCTGAATACGTGGTGAGCGATCGCTCACGCTCTAAGATTAGAGGGAACATTGCTTACGAGTTGTAATAACTACTTAGTAACTTTCTCGACTGATTGACCTATAATAATTATTATTATATAATGATTATAAAACAGCAAGCTGTTATTTTGGTATAATAAAAAAGACATTTTATTGCAAAACGTAGTTTGTTTCATTCAAAAGGAAGTTGAAAGAAGAGTTAGAGGGACTTCAGCAGCAATTAGCCCTCAGGTCAGTCGCCAGCACCCACAACAAGACATTGGTAGATCTCCGCCTATGCCGCCTGTGCTTTAAGACCAAATTTGCCGACGGGGTCGGTCGGGTATGCTCCGACTGGTTACAGAGGGTGTGCCCACAATGTGGGGCATTCTGCAAGCCAAAGTCAAGTTTCAAAAGGAATAAGGTTTGTTCTTTAATTACTTTTAATGAAATTCGTAATCCTATACTGTCATAAGCAATTAGATTCACTCTCAAAACAAAACATTTATAAAATTTCTTCCGATTAAATATTGAATTCTCTTAAAATAGAAAACTTTACACTTGATTAAAGTAATACACAGTCGATTGGTAAGAATGTTTAAGTGTAATAATAATAATAAATGTACATTTAGGGGCAAAATGAATCATATCATATTGTGTCGACATTTTGCAACAGGAGTCCACTCTGTGACGATATAATTTGATTTCGTTAAAGAATGACAAACAAAAATATGTCAGCTCACAACGTTTACAGTTTAAAGGCTTTTCTTACGTTTTGGCAAATTCACTTAATAGCCCTTGTGCCACTGCGTATATTGGCTTTAAAGAAATTGTAACATATTAGTGTCTTCGAACCATGTAATATATATACAGTGCTTTTTTTGTAAAAAAAAAAAAAAATAGGTGCCGGTACTCACTGAAGAACTGCCTAACTTTTAACTACCAGTTCGCAGTTTTTATTTTTGTTATAGTGTACTATGATGTGATCTGTTGGTACTCATAGTGCTGGTGTTATATTGTACTATGATGTGATCTGTTGGTACTCATAGTGCTGGTGTTATATTGTACTATGATGTGATGTGTTTGCATTTTTTTACACAGAGTATGAGGGGCCGCTGGCGTTGTAAGCTGTGCATCGCTCGACGTGAAATGTTGTGTCGGACTGGCAAATGGTACCACGGCACCCCGGACACAGCGGCGGGCGTAAAAAAAAAATTGTCATTGGTATGTGTTCAGGATGGCGAGACAGATGCTGGGAGCAGTACGGTAATACGTGTGATACACTGTTGGGAGTTGCAAATGGTACGCGTGATACAATGTTGTGAGCAGTATGGTACGAGTGATACATTGTTGGAGCAAAGGGCAAATGCTATATAACGTTGTGAGCAGTACGTTACGTGTGATACAATGTTGTGAGCAGTGCGGTATGCGTGATACAATGTTGGGGAGTACTACGGTACGGGGGATACAATGGTGGTAGCAGGCGGTACGTGTGATACAATGTTGGGAGCAGTGCGGTACGTGTGATACAATATTGGGAGCAGTACGGTACGTGTAATACAATGTTGGGAGCAGTACGTTACGTGTGATACAATGTTGGGAGCAGTACGGTACGTGTGATACAATGTTGTGAGCAGTACGGTACGTGTGATACAATGTTGGGAGCAGTACGGTACGTGTGATACAATGTAGTCAGCAGTACGTTACGTGTGATACAATGTTGTGAGCAGTACGTTACGTGTGATACAATGCTGTGAGCAGTACGGTACGCGTGATACACTGTTGGGAGCAGTACGGTACGTGTGATACACTGTTGGGAGTAGTACGGTACGTGGAATACAATGTTGGGAGCAGTACGGTACGTGTGATACAATGTTGGGAGCATCGGTACGTGTGATACAATGTTGGGAGCAGTACGGTACGTGTGATACAATGTTGGGAGCAGTGCTATTGTGATACAATGTTGTGAGCAGTGCGGTACGGCCGTGTGATACAATGTTGGGAGCAGTGCGGTACGTGTGATACAAATGTTGGGAGCAGTGCGGTACGTGTGATACAATGTTGGGAGCAGTACGTTACGTGTGATACAATGTTTTCAGTGGTACGTTACGTGCGATGGTAATGTTGTGAAGCAGTACGTTACGTGGGATACAATGTTGTGATCAGTACGGTACGTGTGATAATATGTTGTGAGCAGTACGGTACGTGTGATACAATGTTGTGAGCAGTACGGTACGTGTGATACAATGTTGTGAGCAGTACGGTACGTGTGATACAATGTTGTGAGCAGTACGGTACGTGTGATACAATGTTGTGAGCAGTGCGGTACGTGTGATACAATGTTGGGAGCAGTGCGGTACGTGTGATACAATGTTGGGAGCAGTGCGGTACGTGTGATACAATGTTGTCAGCAGTGCGGTACGTGTGATACAATGTTGTTGCTTGTTTAGAGTCATGCGTTATTTTTGATATGTTGTTAGTAATATCGTTGGGCCAACATTGTTTGCTGTTGTTGGTTGGAAGCAAGGTATGAAATAATTAGTTTATGATGCGGATGCAGTATGGTAAGCTTGATACATTGTTGTTTTTTTTTGTTCGTAGAAGTACAGTCAGCCCCGTAGCGTGAAAATTCTACAGCAGGGGCCAGGCAATATCGGAGGGGGGGGGCAAGTAATACATTTTACTAAGTAGAACAAATAAGCAGAGGGGGGCCAGACAAAACGGTAAACTAACCACCAAAAAGAAGGCGTTTCTTTATTCATTAAAGATATTGCAACTATTGAGTCAGTGGTATGCCATTATACTTGAGTTACTGAAGGTGTTGTGATAGTTGAATCTTTTAAAGATTGTATGATTGTTATGTCAAACATTTGAGTTATTTCTCAGATCAATGATAAATGCAATCTTGATTATGTCATCCGTGATGAAAATTTGATTAAATAAAAATGCTGGATGGACTATAAGATTGTTTAAATAAGTAAACAATACCAAACATGAGCAGGATTTCTGTGGCCACTGACAAACTAGGATTATAAGGGCCTCCCTGTACTTCCTCCTCTTTCCACCATTTGTCAGCGTCTTGGGGCCCCCACACAGTATGCAAGTTGACGGAGTTGTCGCATCCTTCTCGACGCCCCTGAACAAGAGAATAGGGTATTTAAAAAACAACCTCACATTTAAATAAACGGACGAAAAAAAACATTGATTATTGTTGTTTTAATCTGGCATTCGACTCCTTCGTCAAAAATGTTATCTACGTCCATTAGTAATGAAATCTTTCAAATGTCTTGTCTATTGTTTTTAAAAAAAATCAAGTTTCTCATAAATTTCTAATGAGGCTAGAATTACAAAAAAACACAGAACATAAGTAGATCATTATTCTTAATGATTCATTTCTCCCTATCTTAGCCATAATTTTTTTTTGTTTCGTTTACTAAATGAAAATTGAAATTAGAAGTTAGAAATTTTAATATGGGTTGTCTTTTTTTTTTAGATAAGAAATATCCTTTAAAAATATTACAATACTGTTAGGTTTTAAGATTTGTTTAATATTATGAAAATCCCCCAAGATTTTGATATTCTTCATTAAGTGAAATTTATTCTCTCAAACCACACAATAGAATATAAATAAATTGAAAGCTTATATTCTGTATATATATATATATATATATATATATATATATATATATATATATATATATATATATATGCATTAACCTTTGATTCAAGTTGTGTAACAGACAACATTACCTAATAAAGAATTTGCACATGGTTAATGTAACTATGGTTACTCCCGGTCATTCTATTGTATCCTTGAATATAGTGGGGGAGGGTGGGTGTTGTTGAGAGTACTGCAGTAACTATCCCAATAGTGGTTACTGTTATCTATGCCAATAGTGGTTACTGTTAACTATGCCAATAGTGGTTACTGTTAACTATGCCAATAGTGACTACTGTTAACTATGCCAATAGTGGTTACTGTTAACTATGCCAATAGTGGTTACTGTTAACTATCCCAATAGTGGTTACTGTTTCAATACAAGATCGTGCATTACTGTTTTTATAGATTGGCCATCCAGGAGACCACCTTGACCCCCCCCCCCCCACTGCTAATAGGCCTACATTGCAAGAGGGATCCTATTTATTAAAGGTCCTTCACTACCGAAAGGCCTACACTGATTAAAGACCTCGCCCCCCCAACACACTCGCACACCACACAGTTTTAAGCTCCCCAGCATCCCAATTGTCGAATGGCCGGCCTCACCTGACAAAGCACACATACTGCTAAAAGAACTCTTGCCTTTACTAATTCCGACAAAATCTAATTCTTTAAGGTCCAAAATTACTTATCATGCCTCAACACCTCTCTAATTTACATAACCTAAGTCCTAAAAATCAATCTGAGATCAAGAGACTTCCGTAAATTGGCGTCATATTTTGTGGTTAAAATGTAAATAAAGTCAAAGCTAACTACTGAAACTCTGTACCACTAGAGCTAATAATGAGCTTTACGTGTGAAACAAATAATGAGTCAAAGATTAGTAAATGCAACTTGTTTTGTTTTGTTGTGTTTATTTACGCACAGTGTCAGGCCAACATCGATGACAGCGAGGCATGCCCGTCTGGGAACCGCACGGATTCGGAATTGGTCCGTCGCATCGTCGGGAAACCCGCCTCTAAAAACGCCCCTGTTGGAAAGAAGTACACGCGCAGGCGGTCCCTGCCCCCGGACTCGATGACGAAAGAGGACAGGGGCGTCGACCTTGATGACGATGACGATGATGATGATGATGATTGTAAGGACAGCCTGGACAGCTTGATTGTGGAGAGGCGCCTGTCTCGGCTCAAGGAGGCAGGAGAAGAAACAAAGGAGGAAAATGAGAAGTGGTCAGTGGAGGTTTAATTCCAAGTTTTTTTTTTAGTGACTAAGTATGTAAGAGGACTGGACATTACTCTTTATCATGCTTTTTTTATCAATAGTAATTAGTAGCCAACATTATGCTGTAGTAAGAGGACTGGACTTTATGCTATATATATTGCGTTCATTCCCCACAGTAATTAGTAGCCTTCACGTAAATGGAGTAATTTTAAGACAAAAAATATTGTGTACATATCTATAAGCTAATAACACAAAGTATTTGTTGAATATCGGAGACCTTGTGACCAGGCTGCGGAGCCGCCATATTTTTTCCGGCTCCGGCTCCCACAAATTTGAGCGGCTCCGGCTCCGGCTCCCTATTAAGATAGGATCACACGAGATAAATTTCGTTGTGATTTCTCCACGCTAATATGTGGCTGATAAAAAGTTATGCCAGATTTCTCGACGCGTTCACCACCATAGTCAGGAACTTGAAATATATACGCATGTCGGTTTTACTAAAACAACATGTTCAGTGCATCCAGAATCATGTAAATATTTTCTGACCGGAGGTTTCACTAGTCGCCATTTTCATAAGTAATAAAAAGTTATTTTAATGATCAAATTAGCAAATAGTAAAGTGATTAATTCTTTAAATATTTTCTAGGAACTTCAGTGTTCTATATTTATTATTTATAAATTCGAAGTGACATTCGGACCCCGGGCAGGTACTGTAGTCAGGATAATTGCATTGGGAAGGGGGCCGAAGAAGGGGGCCTTTCGGGGGGGGAAGGGGCGAAGTAATTTTTTTTTTCGGCGGGGTGCCGAAGAACTGATCCTGGGGCACAGGGGCGGATCTAGAGAACTTTGACTGTGGGGGGGGGTTTGAAACTGATTTCAGTTAATTAAAATGGGTCTTTGAACAAAAAATATTTCGATAATTTAATGATGTGTTGGCCTAAACTTGACGAATAACCGGGGGGAATGGACTCCGGGCCCCCTCCGCCTAGATTCCGCCCCTGGTGAGGTAGAAGAAATGTTCGGTGGTGGGCGAAGATGGAGGTGCCAAGCGTCGAAAGCTTGCGAACAGAGTGGAGGGGGATTTGGGGAGGGGACCTCAGGAGGTCCCCTCCCCAAGAAATTTTTTGCCCACAGTTCATCTTATCTCCCGAATGGCACCGCATGTTTAGCATATATTAATTCTAAAAATATATGATTTTAACTAGGATTCAATAATGTATGGCATGTTGCAGTTTGCTCAGGTCGTGAAGTGGGGTGGGGGACGGTCGCTTTTTCAGCCTCCTATGGCTACGGGCCTGGGACCCGGGTACAAATAAACTCCGAGTTTCATCCGGACCCCAGTCCCAATAAAGTCTGATTGTTAAATACAGAAAGCGACCATTTTGTTTTTAGTCTATTACGAGTTCGCGGCCCAAATAATGCATGAAATGACGCGTTCTATTTGTCTTCTAGTAGCAAAAATTTATTTTTAAATGATTGATGTACAATTATTCTATGAAAATAAAACTGTTTTAACTTTATATAAACAAAATAACATGCCATTAAAAGAAATTTCGGAGGGATTAAACAAGATTTAAAACGGACACAAAACGATTCCCCATTAAAGATTTCTTGTGGTGATGTGCGTCTTACTGTTGTGGCGTTCGTAAAACAGGACAACGGTATTTCAAATTGTAAGAGGGGCAAAAAATCAAACAAATTTGCCATTTTAAAGCTAAAAAAAATTTCTGCCTGTAAAAAACATTTGGAAGCCGTGGAGCCGCCAGATTTTTCGGATCCGGCTCAGGACTCCAGCAAAAAGTAGCGGCTCCCGGCTCCTCTGGCTCCGGCTCCGTAAGCCTGCTTGTGACAATCACAAGTTAAAAATGTAATATAATACGCATTGTGTGTATAGTATATCATTAACTCTAGTTTATGTGCAGTATTGCGTAAATAGGCAGTGGGGATACATGGGTATTTAGCAGTAACTTTGTGTACCTCTCTACGCGTACAAACCCACAGAACTGTTATCTCGTCTCAAGACGTTTAATTAAATTCGGGGTCATGTGAGTTATCTGCCCACTTGCCATTATTCCTGCCATTTCTTGGCATACAACTCTTAGCAGAACTATTTAATGAAATTCGGTCAATTTAGTTTGACTAAAAAAAGCTGTTAATAAGGGCTCCGGGTTCATAATGGCGACTGTTAAAACAGCGACTTTCTTGTGGGGAGTCGCCCGTTATGAAGCAGTCGCTGTTTCTACAGTCGCTATCCGACCAAGAACTTACCGTTGGTAATCCAGATAGTACCCTAAAAGTCTTGTTTGCCTTTTTACATTAGATTTGACAGAAAACTTACATTTTTTTGTAATCATGGTTTTTGTTTCTGCACAAGTTCATTCATTGATAATATTTTTAAACAGCTTGATGGATTTTCAATTTCTCCAGTGATATTTGAATCATTTGCTATACAAAGTCCAACCATGCTGGTTTAGAAATATGTAAAATTGCTTTTGCTGGATTGGCTCTATTATTTTGAATCAATTAAAATTAATTAAATAATAATATGCTCACCGTGTTTTGAAAATTATTCAAGAGGGTACTTGAAGTAAATAGTATACTAACAAATACTACAGTGAAAATGTTAATAGTCATGCAGAATTTTGTTTAAAAAGATATGTAATAGTACTATAGAAGAAAACATTTTCATTTAAAAAACTAATTATGTCTAATTAATTAATTAATATGTTAATTGTCTATGGTAATGCATTAGCAAATCGATGTTTGCTCGACTTCCTTTTGTGTGTGTCGTTGGGGCAATTGCGCTGGAGGCTCCAACAGTAGTCAGCCATCGTATTATGTCCCATCTTCCTTGATATCTCTCCCTCCATCACCCTCTCATATCCTGATGGAACCTCTCGCCCAATGTTCCTCACTGAAGTCTCCAAGGTTACCTGGAAATTTGTCTAAATGACTGTGCAGATAATGTACCTTGATGCTTATATTTGCTCCAATGTTTCGGGAGTTAGCGAGCATATCTTGTACCAGTTTTTCGTAATTCTCTGCTTTGTTATTACCTAAGAAGTTCCTGACAACTGAAACAAAACTGTTCCATGAAGAAGCTTCAAGGTGATCCATGAAATCTGTAAAATTTTGATCGTTGATGAGATTTCGAATCTGAGGACCGTCAAAAATCCCAAAGCCTTAACAAATTGTTTCATTAAACCTAATTTGATATGAAGCGGTGAGGAGAATGATCTTATTTTGTCAACCAGTGGCTATGATATTTTCTTTACCTACAGTCATGGTTTCCCTTCCGCAGGCCATGTCACTCTTTGTCCAATGATCTTGGTTTTGCCCTGACTATCCCAAAGGGGTACATGAAGGCTTGTCGGGACATCTTTTGTGGGGTCCTGACTGCTACCCACGCAAGGTTTACCATTTTTAGATCAACACAAATTAATTCACTGATGCTCATAATAACAGACTTTCTGCAGCTACTGTTTTGATATTCTCATACTCCTTCTTTAGGTGTTGTTGAGTGAGCAATAGGAAGAGATGCGTAACGGTTACCATTGTGTAACAACTCAGAACACATTTCAAGCTTCTGATGGAACTGTCTATAAAAAGACGCCAGTCTTTGGAATGGCAGGTCTTGTAGTCCCATTTGGAGCAGAAATCCAAGGATGTCATTACAGTAAACAAGATCTTCCTCTTGGCTGAAATAAGGAAGAAGAAACTCTTCTCTTTTCCGATAAGAAATTTTGGAAAATTCTTGTTTGAGAAAATTTCTCTCATTGAGCCTGGACGCTAAAAGCTCAGATGTTTGCTTGGGCCATAATTTAGGTGTTGAAGAACTTCCTTCACTAATCGCTTCCACTTTTTTCACCCGCTGCATCTCAGATCTTGCCCTCGTCAGAGTCTGATGGTGAAAGCTCTTAATAATCCACTAAACACTGGTACCAGAACTTTACTGCTATGTGGAATTGGTCTCCTTGCAGATTCAAGATCAGGATAATCTCACTTTCGATTTCTTGTAGCGATTGAAGCCTTCAACATTCTGTTATCAAAAATAAAGCAATCACCGAAACGGTCTTTCGGCTCTTGCCTTACCCATTGGTACACCGAAACTTAGACTTTTCTTCTCATCATTTGTCCACTGCCGTAGGCTCTCCACACAGTTTTTGCAGACCTTATGGGGAGCCCAAGACTTGTCTTGGTCTCCCAGCTTCACACCGAAATAAGCCAAATATGCCTGCTGCACAAATTCGATTATATTTCTTTGCTTTTCAATCATGTATTCTCCACAGATGTAACAGAATACATTCGGATTATGTTTGCAGCATCTTCGTGATGAACTCAAGTGATCTGTAGAAAGCAGCTATAAAAGAGAAAAAACTAAACAAGAGTTCAAACTTGAATAGTTAAAATGAAACAATAGACACCAAACTTATTGCATTTGTTTTACACAAAGGGTGCAACATGCTATTCAAGGGTGTCCAATATCTCCAGAAACTAGAGCCAATTCAGCAAAAGCAGTGGCAGTTTTGGGAAATCAGCACCCATGAATTGCTATAAATTCATTCAAACATTCTTGACAACTCGCAAAAAATTTTTTTTAGTTGGACTGTGTAATCAAAAAAAAAGCACAGAGACTTAGATCAAAGTAGACGATTGAATAATGGACAGAAAACAAGAAAATACTTACAACCATTCGTTCAATGTAGTTCATCATGATGGTATAATATAATTGACAATTACTTCTGCATTAGTACTCTATCACTATTCTTTAAAAGCGATCAAGTGACCTACATTTTCTGTGTCTCAGGTCAAGACCAACGCAGCACTGAGTCTCTGTTGGAGAGGCCGAGGTCACTTTACGGGGAGGACAGAACCACGTCATCAGACAGGGCACTCACTGCCAAAAAGAACGGAGAGAGGAGAGACAGCATCACCAGGTCGTTGTGGGGTCACAGTAACTCTTTGACATCCTGTAAGTTCCAAACATTTTCACCGGTGCTAATTAAATGTGTGTTAAAAATAAATGTAAGGTCCTGCACACACCCGTCCAACCCGATCAATTCATATTTGTGTGTGTGTTTGTGTGTGTGTGTGTATGTATGTGTGTGTGTGTATGTATGTATGTGTGAGTATGTATGTATGTATGTGTGAGTATATATATATATATATATATATATATATATATATATATATATGCTTTTATTCCTTTTTAAATTCATAATGTACACGTAAACTCCAATACAGTGGCTCTCGTAGTAAGATGTGCGATCCACCCGTGGGTTCCGGGTGAATCTCAGGGGGGTCGCGACTAAAGGTATACAACTGTTTTCATGATACGTTACAAACCAAAACCTTCATAAATCTAAAAAAGAAAATGGAAAGATCTATTTATATAAACAATAGATGACGCTTTTATTCTATTTTAGATTTTAAATGTTCAGATAATTTCAAACCAAATGATATATAACAAGCTATGTATTTACCTTTGGATCTAAATATGGGGATGCCCCCCCCCCGATAAAAAATGTAATGTTCCCATTGTAACTCAATCCCCCCCCCCCCAATTAGTGTTCTTGTTTAATACGCCCTAACCTGTCGACCTAAAGGTACCTGGTTTGATCTCCGGGTGAGGACCAATGACATTTTTCAGGTCTTGGCTCAAGTTCCCGATATCACTGCCGTGGTGTCTCCATGGCCATTTCACTATCGGCTATGGTGGGGATGAAAGAATGGCACCATAAAAACCGTTCCACTAGTGGTTTATA
>JAGDYQ010000130.1:2598216-2620016 GCA_021962125.1 Bulinus truncatus | reverse complement strand
TAAAAACCACTAGTGGAACGGTTTTTATGAAAACCACTAGTGGAACGGTTTTTATGGTGCCATTCTTTCATCCCCACCAAAGCCGATAGTGAAATGGCCATGGAGACACCACGGGAGTTATATCGGCAACTTCATCAAAAATTTCATTGGTCTTCACCGGAGATCGAACCAGGTACCTTTAGGTCGACAGGTTAGGGCGTATTAAACAAGAACACTAATTGGGGGGGGGGGGGGGAGGGAGGATTGAGTTACAATGGGAACATTACATTTTTTATGGGGGGGGGGGCATCCCCAATAGATCCAAAGGTAAATACATAGCTTGTTATACACACACTTATATTTATATATATATATATATATATCTGTTTATTTCGTCTGTCAGGTATTGCAGATATGTTTACCTGTTTGTTTCGTCTGTCAGGTATTGCAGATATGTTTACCTGTTTGTTTCGTCTGTCAGGTATTGTAGATATGTTTACCTGTTTGTTTCGTCTGTCAGGTATTGTAGATATGTTTACCTTTTTGTTTCGTCTGTCAGGTATTGTAGATATGTTTACCTTTTTGTTTCGTCTGTCAGGTATTGTAGATATGTTTACCTTTTTGTTTCGTCTGTCAGGTATTGTAGATATGTTTACCTGTTTACTGTGTCTGTCAGGTATTGTAGATATGTTTACCTTTTTGTTGGGCTGCTGATTGGAATGGAATGAATCTTTCGACCTGGTGCTGACCGGGTCTGAAGAACTCACGCATACATACATATATATATATATATACACACACACACACACACACATGAATTGATCGGGTTGGACGGGTGTGTGCAGGACACTTACATTTATTTTTAACACACATTTAATTAGCACCAGTGAAAATGTTTGGAACTTACAGGAGGTCAAAGAGTTACTGTGACCCCACAACGACCTGGTGATGCTGTCTCTCCTCTCTCCGTTCTTTTTGGCAGTGAGTGCCCTGTCTGATGACGTGGTTCTGTCCTCCCCGTACAGTGACCTCGGCCTCTCCGACAGAGACTCAGTGCTGCGTTGGTCTTGACCTGCGACACAGAAAATGTAGGTCACTTGACCGCTTTTAAAGAATAGTGATAGAGTACTAATACAGAGGTAATCGTCAATCATATTATAGCATCATGATGAACTACATTGAACGAATGGTTGTAAGTATTTTCCTCTGTAGTTGATCACACTAGCAGAGATCTGTCAAAGTGTCTGTTTACTCCTTGTTTTCTGTCCATTATTCAATCGTCTACTTTGATCTAAGTCTCTGTACTTTTTTTTTTTTGATTATCAATAAATGAACTTGTGTAGAAACGAAAACCAAGATTACAACAAAAAAAATGTAAGTTTTCTGTCAAATCTAACAAAAAGTGTAACAAGATTTGTACAAGATTACAAAAAAAAAATGTAAGTTTTCTGCCAAATGTAACAAAAAGTGTAACAAGATTTGTACAAGATTACAAAAAAATGTAAGTTTTCTGTCAAATCTAACAAAAAGTGTAACAAGATTTGTACAAGATTACAAAAAAAAATGTAATTTTTCTGTCAAATCTAACAAAAAGTGTAACAAGATTTGTACAAGATTACAAAAAAAAAATGTAATTTTTCTGTCAAATCTAACAAAAAGTGTAACAAGATTTGTAGGGGTGCTTCTCATTAACGAATGGTGTTCGGGCAGGAAAGCGACTGTCGAAACAGCGACTGTCATAAAGGGTGACTTCACAAGAAAGCTGTTGTTTTAACAGTCGCTATTATGAGCCCGAGCCCTTAATAACAGCTTTTTTTAATCAAACTAAATTGACCGAATTTCATTAAATAGTTCTGCTAACAGTGGTATGCCAAGAAATGGCAGGAATAATGGCAAGGGCAGATAACTCACGTGACCAAAATTTTAAACGTCTTGAGACGATAACAGTTCTGTGGGGTTTGTACGCGTAAGAGAGGCAGCGGATACAAAAAGTTCCCGCTAAATACCCATGAATCCCCACTGCCTAATGACGCAATACTGCACATAAACTAGAGTTAACGATATCCTATGCACACAATGCGTATTATGTTACATTTTTAATTTGTGATTGTCCCTAGGTCTGCGATATTCAACAAATACTTTGTGTTATTAGCTTATAGATATGTACACAATATTTTTTTTGTCTTAAAATTACTCCATTTAGTGAAGGCTACCAATTACTGTGGGGAATGAACACAATATATTATATAGCATACATTCCAGCCCTCTTACTACAGCATAATGTTTGCTACTAATTACTATTGATAAAAAAAAGCATGATATAGCATAATGTCCAGTCCTCTTACATATCTAGTCAATTTAAAAAAAAAAACTTGGAATTAAACCTCCACTGACCACTTCTCATTTTCCTCCTTTGTTTCTTCTCCTGCCTCCGCCTCCGAGACAGGCGCCTCTCCACAATCAAGCTGTCCAGGCTGTCCTTACAATCATCATCATCGTCATCGTCATCCATGTCGACGCCCCTGTCCTCTTTCGTCAACGAGTCCGGGGGCAGGGACCGCCTGCGCGTGTACTTCTTCCCAGCAGGGGCGTTTTTAGAGGCGGGTTTCCCGACGATGCGACGGACCAATTCCGAATCCGTGCGGTTCCCAGACGGGCATGCCTCACTGTCATCGATGTTGGCCTGACACTGTGGGGTAAATAAACACACAAGAAAACAAAACAAGTTGCATTTACTAATCTTTGACACATGATTTGTTTCACACGTAAAGCTCATTATTAGCTCTAGTGGTACGGAGTTTGAGTAGCTAGCTTTGACTTTAACCATAAAATATGACGCCAATTTACGGAAGTCTCATGATCTCAGATTGATTATTAGGACTTGGGTAATGTAAATTTGAGATGTGTTAATTGAGGCATGATAAGTAAGTTTGAGATGTGTTGAGGCCTGTTACGTACGTAAGTTTGAGATGTGTTGAGGCCTGTTATGTACGTAAGTTTGAGATGTGTTGAGGCATGATAATTAAGTTTGAGATGTGTTGAGGCCTGTTATGTACGTAAGTTTGAGATATGTTGAGGCATGATAAGTAATTTTGAGATGTGTTGATGCCTTAGCA
Source organism: Bulinus truncatus (assembly GCA_021962125.1). Taxonomy (NCBI): domain Eukaryota; kingdom Metazoa; phylum Mollusca; class Gastropoda; family Planorbidae; genus Bulinus; species Bulinus truncatus. The sequence continues at coordinate 2,616,921 of JAGDYQ010000130.1, read as the reverse complement.
AAAAAAAAAAAAGAAAGTATTAGCCGTCGACCTTAGATTTGATCGGAATTAGTAAAGGAAAGAGTTCTTTTAGCAGTAGGTGTGTTTTGTCCAGTGAGGCCTTTCGACAATGGGGAATGGTGGGGAGCTTAAATCAGTGTGGACTCATTTGACCGTGGTGGGTGGGTGTGTGGGGGGTCATTATTAAGTGGAGGATTTTTTGATAGTGGAGGACCTTTAGCAGGGGAGGGCCCCTTTTGGCAGTGGTATGTGTGTGTAGGGGGGGTCAGTGTAGGCCTTTTGGTAGTGAAAGTCCTTTAACAGTGGGGGCCCTCTTGCAATGTAGGTCTATTAGCAGTGGGGGGGTCAAAGTGGATAGTTAACAGTAACAACTATTGTGATAGTTAACAGTAACCACTATTGGGATAGTTACTGCAGTACTCTCAACAACACCCACCCTCCCCCACTATATCCAAGGATACAATGGCGAATGACCGGAGTAACCATGGTAACACTAAGTGCAAAGTCTTTATTAGGTAATGTTGCCTGTTACACAACTAGAATCAAAGGTTATTGCAAATATATATATATATATATATATATATATATATATATATACAGAATATAAGCTTTCAATTTATTTATATTCTGTTGTGTGGTTTGAGAGAATAAATGTCACTTAATGAAGAATATCAAAATCTTGGGGGATTTTCGTAATATTAAACGAATCTTAAAACCTAACAGTATTGTAATATTTTTAAAGGATATTTCTTATCTAAAAAAAAAAGTCAACCATAATAAAATATCTATCTTCTAATTTCAATTTTCATTTAGTAAACGAAACAAAAAAATTATGGCTAAGATAGGGAGAAATGAATCATTAAGAATAATGATCTACTTATGTTCTGTGTTTTTTTTTGTAATTCTAGCCTCATTAGAAATTTATGAGAAACTTGATTATTTTTAAAACAATAGACAAGACATTTGAAAGATTTCATTACTAATGGACGTAGATAGCATTTTTGACGAAGGAGTCGAATGCCAGATTAAAACAACAATAATCAATGTTTTTTTTTTCGTCCGTTTATTTAAATGTGAGTTTTTTTTAAATACCTATTCTCTTGTTCAGGGGCGTCGAGAAGGATGCGACAACTCCGTCAACTCGCATACCCCAAGACTCTAGGGCTCCATCGATTTCCATTTTTTTTCAATTTCGCTGACAAATGGTGGAAAGAGGAGGGAGTACAGAGGGGGGGGGGGCTCATAATCCTAGTTTGCCAGTGGCCCCAGAAATCCTGCTCATGTTTAGTATTGTTTACTTATTTTAACAATCTCATAGTCCAGCATTTTTATTTAATCAAATTTTCATCACGGATGACATAATCAAGATTGCATTTATCATTGATCTAAGAAATAATTCAAATGTTTGGCATAACAATCATACGGTCTTTAAATGATTCAACTATCACAACACCTTCAGTGACTCAAGGATAATGGCATAACGCTGACTCAATAGTTGCAATATCTTTAATGACTAAAGAAACACCTTTTTTGGCGGTTAGTTTACCATTGGTATCTCTCAACTCTTATAGACTACTTCAATGACAAGTCTATACAATACACCGATCAAACGATTAAAGTTCACGAAATGCTATGTGTCAGAAGATTTTACAATGTTACCTCAAAACATGGCAATGGAATATGACTTACTGTACTTCTACCAACAAAAAACAATGTTTCAAGCTTACCATACTACAACCACATCATAAACTAATTATTTCATACCTTGTTTCCAACCAACAACAACTAACAATGTAGGCCCAACCATGTTACTAACGACATACAAGCAACAATAGTGTATCACACGTACCGTACTGCTCCCAACATTGTATCACACGTACCGTACTGCTCCAACATTGTATCACACATATCGTATTTCTCCCAACATTGTATCACACGTACCGCACTGCTCCCAACATTGTATCACACGTACCGCACTGCTCCCAACATTGTATCACATGTACCGTACTGCTCACAACATTGTATCACACATTCCGTACTGCTCCCAATATTGTATCACACGTACCGCACTGCTCACAACATTGTATCACACGTACCGTACTGCTCCCAGCATCTGTCTCGCCGTCCTGGTCACACACCAATGACAATTTCTTTTTGACGCCCGCCGCTGGGTCCGGGGTGCCGTGGTACCATTTGCCAGTCCGACACAACATTTCACGTCGAGCGATGCACAGCTTACAACGCCAGCGGCCCCTCATACTCTGTGTAAAAAATACAAACAGATCAACTCATAGTGCAATATAACACCAGCACTGTGAGTACCAACAGATCGCATCATAGTTCTATATATAAAAAGTTAAAAGTTAGGCAGTTCTTAAGTGAGTACAAAAAAACACTATATATATATATATATATATATATATATATATATATATATTTATATTTATATGTTACATGGTTCGAAGACATTAAGATGTTACAATTTCTTTAAAGTGGCACAAGGGCTATTAAGTGAATTTGCCAAAACGTAAGAAAAGCCTTTAAACAGTAAACATTGTGAGCTGACATATTTTTGTTTGTAATTCTTTAACGAAATCAAATTATATCGTCACAGAGTGGACTCCTGTTTCAACATGTCGACATATCTATATGTTACGATTCATTTTGCCCCTAAATGTACATTTATTATTATTATTACACTTAAACATTCTTACCAATCGACTGTGTAATATTATAATCAAGTGTAAAGTTTTCTATTTTAAGAGAATTCAATATTTAATCGGAAGAAATTTTATAAATGTTTTGTTTTGAGAGTGAATCTTAATGCTTGTGACAGTGTAGGATTACGAATTTCGTTAAAAGTAATTAAAAGAACAAACCTTATTCCTTTTAAAACTTGACTTAGGCTTGCAGAATGCCCCACATTGTGGGCACACCCTCTGCTGGCAGTCGGAGCATACCCGACCGACCCCGTCGGCAAATTTGGTCTTAAAGCACAGGCGGCATAGGCGGAGATCTACCAACTTCTTGTTGTGGGTGCTGGCGACTGACCTGAGGGCTAATTGCTGCTGAAGTCCCTCTAACTCTTCTTTCAACTTCCTTTTGAATGAAACAAACTAAGTTTTGCAATAAAATGTCTTTTTTTTATTATACCAAAAATAACAGCTTGCTGTTTTATAATCATTATATAATAATAATTATTATAGGTCAACCAGTCGAGAAATTTACTAAGTAGTTACTTCTCTCGTAGTCGTAAGTTACTCACAATACGATGAAGATTATTCTCTTTAATATTCTATGAATCTATAAATATAATAAATTTTAACGAAAGTTTCGTAAATAATCTTCAACCGTACTTCACCGTGTAAAAGGTCACTCCTTTGTGTGCACAGTTGTGAAAATTAGAAAGTCTGTGTACACGATATTCTTAAAGTCAACAAACGCATAAATTAGAGGGGTCGTCTGCTAGCCCCAACATATAGCTAGCTAACGGGCATTACTGTGTTCATCGTCTATTTAGGTCAAACTGGTGTAACGTTAGCGCCTTTCACTTTTTCACAAACATTACACAAACAGACAAAGCCGTAATTACGTTATTGATTGCCCTAAGCAAAACTACATTAGGTGCCATATAAAAAAAAAGTAATACGGAGGCCCTATGCAAAGGTTTATTGGTGGGGGCATATGAAAGGTCATATGGAGGCCCGAGGCAAAGGTTTATTGGTGGGGGCATATGAAAAGGTCATATGGAGGCCCGAGGCAAAGGTTTATTGGTGGGGGCATATGAAAGGTCATATGGAGGCCCGAGGCAAAGGTTTATTGGTGGGGGCATATGAAAAGGTCATATGGAGGCCCGAGGCAAAGGTTTATTGGTGGGGACATATGAAAAGGTCATATGGAGGCCCGAGGCAAAGGTTTATTGGTGGGGGCATATGAAAGGTCATATGGAGGCCCGAGGCAAAGGTTTATTGGTGGGGGCATATGAAAAGGTCATATGGAGGCCCGAGGCAAAGGTTTATTGATGGGGGCATATGAAAAGGTCATATGGAGGCCCGGGGCAAAGGTTTATTGGTGGGGGCATATGAAAAGGTCATATGGAAGCCCGAGGCAAAGGTTTATTGGTGGGGCCATATGAAAAGCTCATATGGAGGCCCGGGGCAAAGGTTTATTGGGGCCATAGAACAAAATATAGGGGGGAGGGGCTAAGCATAAAGGACAATAAGACCGATGCTTGAAAATATTGAACACCCAAAAAATCTTTTAAAACTAATTTGTTTCAGCAAGAAAAACTTAATGTAAAAGAAAGATAACAAAAGCGTCATTAATTGTAAATATAGATTCCCATTTTACTTTGAATTTTTACATTTTGTTATACGACCATGTAGATAATTTAAATTGTGATTATGAGTTTAAGGATTCTCGTCCCTTTTTTATAAATTCTATTTTTTTTTGTCGCGACCCACCTGAAATTGGTCCGAGATACTCACAAATTTGAGGACCACTGTTTTAAAAATAAAATAAAAATCCATCATTCTTGTTCCTAAAACACCAGAATCAGATAGCGAAGCTTTAGAAGGAAAACATCACAGAATTAAAAAGGTTAATACTATTGCAAAAAGATGTTTTAACTAGCAAGTAAATTTTATGGGAATCTGACCTCTGACTGTCACCATGGTATTTCCAGCCACAAGATCTATTTGCTACCATTACCCGGTTCATTTAGAAACTAATATCAAGATCCAAGATAAAACAGAAAATCTCTCTGTTTTTTTTTTTTGAGCTTATTCCAGTGTATTATTTATTCATTTAAAAAGATCACATTACTAAAAACTAATCATTGTTTTTGAAGGAGATCAAATTTGATGCTGAAAATGGTAAAGTATATATTGAAACTCGAGAAATTAACAGGAAAAACCAGAATATTTTTTCCCCTACGGTAACAAAAAAAAGTTTCCCAGGCTTAAAAGTTTAATTTAAATTATGAGCTGGGTCAACTTCACAGAGACGTCTGCCAACTTTCTGTTTTCTTGGAACTCCCATATTTCTGGGTTTATACATTTCTTTAAAGTTCTTTTTGTTTGTTAATTTAATTATATATGTTTGAAATAGCTTTTACGTCGCTGGACATGTGTATTGGGCTCTAAAAGGATACCCCATTTGGTCAAGTACGTGATATTACTATGAGGGAAAGTTTGGTCGAATGGACTGTTGGTGGCCACACAATAAATACTCAGTTGATATGCCATGCTCATTGACAGCTGGTGACGTTGTCTTTTATGTTCGTCGGGCTTTAACACTTAAATCTAAGGGTTGGCTAGCCGGGGCTATGTTGGAGTTCTGGGAGGAGTGGATAGTAGGAGTATTCAATTGATCTGCGTTAAACTGTTTATCAATTCAAAAAAAAATGAATACACAAAATACGTAGTAAATGCCTTCAAGTAAAATACATTGCGGCTATAGGGCTTAATGTATTTCCCTCTTGATACAATGGGCTAACCCCCGTTTGCTGACCCGGAAGTCAATTTTGGTTTCGTTTTTTTTTTTATCTTTTTTTTTTTTAACGATTTTTGTATTTGTTGTATTGTAATGTATACATGATACACCATAACTTTGTTAGACATTGGGATGATACACCATAACGTTTTTTAGACATTGACATGATACACCATAACTTTGTTAGACATTGACATGATACACCATAACTTTATTAGACATTAACACGATACACCATAACTTTGTTAGACATTGACATGATACACCATAACTTTGTTAGACATAGGATAACAGCAGGACTGGATACACGTAAACTTTACTGGTCAATGACAGAATCCACGAACACATTGCTGGACATTGACAAGAAATACGACCGTAATGCTGGACACTAGCAGGGTAGAATCAACACAATAAAAGCAAACAGACATGGTGTGCCCTACCTCACTCTGTCTTCTTCTTGTTTGTCGAATTCCTCCTGTCTCCTGACGACCTCATGGATAGCGGCGATCTCTTCAGGGGTCAAGTGAGACAGGTCAGGCGAGGGTGGACACATTGGCTGATCAGGGACGGCCAGACTACTGCTGGAGGATTTAGAGGTGCCCCAAGGTTTTATAACCTGTGTATGATAGATATACAAGGCATGTGAGGATTTAGAGGTATTCCAATGTTTTATAACCTGTGTATGATGGATATACAAGGCATGTGAGGATTTAGAGGTGTTCCAATGTTTTATAACCTGTGTATGATGGATATACAAGGCATGTGAGGATTTAGAGGTGCCCCAAGGTTTTATAACCTGTGTATGATAGATATACAAGGCATGTGAGGATTTAGAGGTGTTCCAATGTTTTATAACCTGTGTATGATGGATATACAAGGCATGTGAGGATTTAGAGGTGTTCCAATGTTTTATAACCTGTGTATGATGGATATACAAGGCATGTGAGGATTTAGAGGTGCCCCAAGGTTTTATAACCTGTGTATGATGGATATACAAGGCATGTGAGGATTTAGAGGTGTTCCAAGGTTTTATAACCTGTGGATGATGGATATACAAGGCATGTGAGGATTTAGAGGTGTTCCAAGGTTTTATAATATGTGGATGATGGATATACAAGGCATGTGAGGATTTAGAGGTGTTCCAAGGTTTTATAACCTGTGTATGATAGCCAGTTGTTTACTTGAGCATGAAATTATATCCGACCTGCCCCAGTTCAATTTTTAACATTTGATTAGAAATTGTTTTAAAATATTGTAAGAATAAGTTAATTACATGTAATTAAAGTATAGATAAAAGATTGGTTTTTTTTTATGTACTATTCATTCTTTAAACAATTTTAAGAATAGCGGCCTCTTATTAAGGCTATGTTTTTTTTTCTAGTATTTTTATAAATAAGAGCTCTTAATACAAATGGTAAGATCCTTTTGAGACATTTACTTTCCGTTAAAAGTATGGGGGAGAGTGGTGCAAGTGATCAGATATTCCTGGGGCAGGAACGCTGCAAGGAATGTGAGTGTGGCCCTATTACATATGAAATGTCCATGTCCTTGGGAGGCCTGTCAGATACAGTGATCTGCTATATGCCAGGGCCCTAAGATAATCCTCTTCAGACTTGGTCAGAGGCACAAGATTTTACAACAGTTTTAAAACACCAAAAAATGTAACTTTTGCCTAGAAACCCATAAAAGTATCTTTGAGTAGGGCTTTTTAAAAACATAAGGATGTGTTTATAAAGCTATTTCGTGCACCATTAGATATAATGTCATAGACTAGCTTTTGATTCCTTTATTTAGTTGATCGAAATTATTTGGTTACGTCGTTTTTTTTTTTTTTACTGATTTTTTAAATTTTATTCCAAATAACATTTGTGTAATGAAATATTTGCCTTTTAAAAAATATACAAATTTATGATTCATAATATTTTATTTCATTTTTTATCATCGAACCCAAAGACTGGTCTCGCGAGCAGTATTGTACATTGATGAACACTAATACCTTTTTCAACAAAAAGGCCATGTCTGTTTTTGAGGCCAAAGGTAAGTCCACCACGTCATAGTTCCGGTCGTAATGTCACAGGTTGGAGGTCATGGTAACTTTCATTCATTGGATTCTTTATCTGTTAGACAAGAAAACAAATGTAACTAATGATATTACGTTTAGATTAATTATTATTACAAATTCAAATGGAAATATTCTTTTTTCGGTGACAGCTTTATTTATCTATAAACAGTATCATAAACAACGGTATAATATATAAATAATGTATAATGTAAATACATCAATGCCAGCCTGGTAAAACACTTCTTTTTTGCATCATGAACAATGGGGTTGTTTTATATGGCTGCATATTCGGGACCCTGGGCAGAGAGGTTTTAGGGTCGTACGCAAAAGAACCTGTTATGGAATTCTTAAGTTAATATTACATTGTCCGGCTACTCACACGGTCTGGCTAAACACAAAGTCCTGCTACACCCTGTCTGGCTACACTCACACGGTCTGGCTAAACACAAAGTCCTGCTACACCCTGTCTGGCTACACTCACACGGTCTGGCTAAACACAAAGTCCTGCTACACCCTGTCTGGCTACACTCACACGGTCTGGCTAAACACAAAGTCCTGCTACACCCTGTCTGGCTACACTCACACGGTCTGGCTAAACACAAAGTCCTGCTACACCCTGTCTGGCTACACACACGGTCTGGCTAAACACAAAGTCCTGCTACACCCTGTCTGGCTACACACACGGTCTGGCTAAACACAAAGTCCTGCTACACCCTGTCAGGCTACACACACACTATCTAGGGGTGGGCACACATTTTGAATCGTGGGCTTCAAATGGTTCTTAAATGTGACAGACCGAAAGCTGATGGATAGAAGTTTAGAAGAAACGTAATGAAATGACTTTACTGAAATTCCTTTTGGTCGAATGAGGAGCTAGGAGCGCGGATCAGACGTAACGGTCAAAAGGGATCTAATGGGCCCAGACGTAACGGTCAAAAGGGATCTAATGGGCCCATAGACCGTAGTTCGCCAACCCTTAGTGTAATATTTCTTTTTGATCCAAGGTTTTACAAACTCAACAATATTTTTTTCCCCTTTACATACACATGCGTTTTTCAGTTGTATTCTCGACTATACATTTATTTATTGATTTTTATAGTTTGCATTTCGATGATAAAGCTTTAAATTCAAAAGTTGAAATAATAAAATTTAAAAAATCCTACAAGGAATGAATGAATGCTTCCAAATGAGGGTAAAATATCAGACATAATCTTGTAAATAAGTTTTGAATAACAATTTTTCTTTTATATAAACAAATCATCAAAACACTGCCTTCGGCTCACAGACTGTTAATTATACAGAATATTTTGAAAGTTATAAATTAGTCTAGGGCTAGTGATTTGATTCTTTCATGTCTTCTTTATATAATTCTTAACGACCGGTGTTTTGTTAAAATTTAACTACCATTATTTTATTTATTATCATTTTTTTTCACGTATTTGTGATGCAAGAAAAATTAATTATATTTTTAAAAAGTATTTAACATTTATTAAATAAAATCAAAAAGAAAAATTTTGTTTTTGGGGAACATTATCATTGGCAATAATCTTTCTTAATAAAGTAAATCATATAAGAAAGAAAATAATATATTTTTTTTGCATCCACTCTAGAGACTTCGTTTCACCAAAGGACATTGACAGCAACATAATGGAAATAATACTTTTATATGTGTGGACATTGACAGAAAACATAACAAAAGTAATACTTCTATATGTGTGGACATTGACAGAAAACATAACAGAAGTAATACTTCTATATGTGTGGACATTGACAGAAAACATAACAAAAGTAATACTTCTATATGTGTGGACATTGACAGAAAACATAACAGAAGTAATACTTCTATATGTGTGGACATTGACAGAAAACATAACAGAAGTAATACTTCTATATGTGTGGACATTGACAGCAAGATAACAGAAGTAATACTTCTATATGTGTGGACATTGACAGCAACATAATAGAAGTAATACTTCTATATGTGTTGACATTGATAGCAACATAACAGAAGTAATACATCTATATGTGTTGACATTGATAGCAACATAACAGAAGTAATACTTCTTTATGTGTGGACATTGACAGAAAACATAACAGAAGTAATACTTCTATATGCGTGTGGACATTGACAGCAAGATAACAGAAGTAATACTTCTATATGTGTGGACATTGACAGCAACATAACAGAAGTAATACTTCTTATCAACATACTGTACTACAGCGATAATTTTTTTCCCCAGTGAATATCAGATGAACAACGTGAAGATTTAGATAACACATTTATTACCCGGTCTTAACCTTGAGACACTTTCAAATATAACATATTGTTACTGGCCTTGAATATTATGGGTCATTTTCTTCGAGATAAATGTATTCTTTCAGGACAATCCTATTTTGTTTTAAAATAAATATACACCACTGGACATAATGTGGTAAATAATGTCCAAAAAAAATATGGATATGTGAGAAAAGGAGAGAAAGACAGAAATGGGTATACAGATAGTGAGAACAAGAGAGAAACTGAAGGGGTACAGAGACATAAATAGTGGTGGAAAGAGAAAATGAATGGCAGAGAGAGAGATAGAGAAATAAAGGAAGGAGGACGCAAAATGCTAAAACCAATGACGGCCTTGAGACTAGGGCCATCCGTCTCAACTAGGTCGACCGCTCTCATCCCCGCTACAAAAGGAGGCCACGCTACTGAGGCTGGCCCCGCTACAGAGGGAGGCCCCGCTACAAAGGGAGGGCCCCGCTACAAAGGGAGGCCCCGCTACAGAGGGAGGCCCCGCTACAAAGGGAGGCCCCGCTGCAAAGGGAGGCCCCGCTACAAAAGGAGGCCCCGCTATAGAGGGAGGCCCCGCTACAAAGGGAGGGCCCGCTACAAAGGGAGGCCCCGCTACAAAGGGAGGGCCCCGCTACAAAGGGAGGCCCCGCTACAGAGGGAGGCCCCGCTACAAAGGGAGGCCCCACTACAAAGGGAGGCCCCGCTACAAAGGGAGGCCCCGCTACTGAGGGAGGCCCTGCTACTGAGGGAGGCCCCGCTACAAAGGGAGGCCCTGCTACTGAGGGAGGCCCCGCTACAAAGGGAGGCCCCGCTACAAAGGGAGGCCCCGCTAAAAAGGGAGGTCCCGCTACTGAGGTAGGCCCCGCTATAAAAGGGAGGCCACTACCTTGGAGATTATTCTTTACCTAACCCAAATATGCCCCTGGATTGAATGAGACAGGTGTGAAATACTCAAACAGTTGATTGACAGTTTAAATGACAATCAAAACAACAATGCTAGACGGCCTTCATTAAAAGTATTCTTCAGGGCTACCACGCACCTGGTCACCTTTTCCCGACATTGTACTTCTAAAAATCAAATGTCACGTGACACTATTCGGGTAGTTTTTTTTTTAATGACTTTTTAAAATACTCCTATAAAAAAAGAGAAAAATCAAGAAGCTTGGAGAGTTTTTATCTTTTGATTGATGATAAATTTGAAACAAAAACATTGTTGAGGATTACCTTGTTGAAAAATATAAACGTTACGGAATACTTTAAGATTTTCTTTAGGAAGTAACCTTGGAAATGATTTGGCGAGTTCAGAGATATATTACCGTACTTAATGTCGTAAATTATTTGTTGTTGATTTGTATTTGGACTGCAGAGGACCAGATATGCTCATGGTGAACTGCGCGCTCCTTTTATGGATATAATTTATTGCTGATGATATCCACATCAATAAATAACATATGTATTAAGGATAAGATATATATATATATATATATATCTCCGTCTCAATATATAGGCCATACGAATTACTTAGCCGCAACATTTTTTTTTCAGGTAGTAAGAGACTTTAAAATGTTTTGGTGTTCTAGGCAGAAACTTGAAATGTGTGGGTGTCCTAGAGACTTGAAATGTGTGGGTGTCCTAGAGACTTGAAATGTGTGGGTGTCCTAGAGACTTGAAATGTGTGGGTGTCCTAGAGACTTTAAATGTGTGGGTGTCCTAGAGACTTGAAATGTGTGGGTGTCCTAGAGACTTGAAATGTGTGGGTGTCCTAGAACATTGAAATGTGCGGGTGTCCTAGAGACTTTAAATGTGTGGGTGTCCTAGAACATTGAAATGTGTGGGTGTCCTAGAACATTGAAATGTGTGGGTGTCCTAGAGCATTGAAATGTGTGGGTGTCCTAGAGCATTGAAATGTGTGGGTGTCCTAGAGCATTGAAATGTGTGGGTGTCCTAGAACATTGAAATGTGTGGGTGTCCTAGAGCATTGAAATATGTGGGTGTCCTAGAGACTTGAAATGTGTGGGTGTCCTAGAGCATTGAAATGTGTGGGTGTCCTAGAGCATTGAAATGTGTGGGTGTCCTAGAGACTTGAAATGTGTGGGTGTCCTAGAGCATTGAAATATGTGTGTGTCCTAGAACATTGAAATGTGTGGGTGTCCTAGAGACTTGAAATGTGTGGGTGTCCTAGAGACTTGAAATATGTTGGTGTCCTAGAGGCTTGAAATATGTGGGTGTCCTAGAGAATTGAAATATGTTGAGTTCACTATGGCATTAGATTTTGTAGCAGCCCCGTAGCGTGAAAATTTTACAGCAGGGGTCAGGCATTCTACAGCAGGGGCCAGGCAATAGAAGGGGGGGCAGGTAATACATTTTACTAAGTAGAACAAATAAGCAGGGGGGGCCAGACAAAATGCAGGGGAACCCGGTCGCCTGCCCCCGCCCGCACGCTACGGGCCTGTTTTGCAGTTAAATTATTGGAAGGAGACATTAGGCTTTTGAGCCCCAAGAACTTGCATAATTTGTGTAAAGACAATAATGGCTTTGAATTTAACCGATACAAAACACATAAACCAAATTATACCGTAGAGATACGGAAAATATCCTTAAATCTGATACTCCTATCTCTGTCATTATTTCATTTCAAGGACCTTGAAGTGACATGAATCAATATTTTTTCCATTCATCACTAATCCCATCTTCTTATTGACACAACCAATACTGGCTGCTAGTTGGTGGACACTAAACTAAACTGCTTACTAAGTAAATGTTTAAAGAATTTTTGTATATTTCATGACACTGTTTTATGTTGAATTTATCTAATTTGTTATACTCCACGTCATAGAATTATACACAATAACAATATATAATCGTAAATGAGTATTATGTATAAGAATCTATAGAGGAATAAATACACTATACGAATGTACATATAATGTAATTAATTATGTTATTTGTTAAACAAAATAGATTTAATATTTATAGGTAATTATTTTCTAATTAATTATTGGCTCTGGCCCATTAAAGGTTTTAGGAGGATTTCATTCAACAAGCATGTGAAGAATATCTCATATAAATAAATGCAGATAGAGTTTCTCTCTCTCTCTCTCTCTCTCTCTCTCTTTGCTGTTTGCATAGCGGTACTTTGAGGGGACTTCTCTCTCTCTCTCTCTTTGCTGTTTGTATAGCGGTACTTTGAGGGGAATTAAGCAGTTACTTTTAGAGTTGTTTATTGGCTAGTGCAAAACTTCTATTCGGGGGTCCACCTAGCACCAGGTATGACTCGCATGGGGAGCTCTGACTATGGGGGGGGGGGGGGCTAGGCGGTTGCTTAGTGTACCTACCCATAAGAAAGGTTCCGAGTGGTGGGATAGGGCAGCAAGCCACTCCGTACTATGGCGCGAAACAAACGGGCGAAAACATGTTAAGGGCGGTATAAATCTTTCTTCATAGAGACATAATTTTGGAAAGAGTTAATTTCCAATTCTATCTATCTATCTATCTATCTATCTATCTATCTATCTATCTATCTATCTATCTATCTATCTATCTATCTATCTATCTATCTGTCTATCTGTCTATCTGTCTATCTGTCTGTCTGTCTGTCTGTCTGTCTGTCTGTCTGTCTGTCTGTCTATCTATCTATCTATTCATTAAATTGTGTGATGCAGTAGTTAGGTAAAGAAAGGAAATGACTGTTTGGTCTATCTTCATACATTTTTTTATTATTAATATAAGAATACTGTTAAAATACGCCAACAAGTGTGTTGTGTAGGCCGAGAATGGCACAAGTGCATTGTATATTGCAATGTGATGTATGATGATGATAGGCACAGGTGCATTACATCGTGGAGTGTAATTTGTGATGGTGAAATACGGCGTTTTCAACATGATTAAATTATTTTTTGCTTGTAATTGAGAGATTCTATCAATCTGAAATATATTATGAAGAGAAGGGGGCGACATAATACTGTCTGCTCCAGGGTGGCTGATGTCTGGCTCTGTTGGGCAGTATACACATTTGTTATGAACTAATGACCAGAAGACACGATGAGTACGCACCGTATGGAAAAACCGCCAAAACAAGAATTCATTTCAATCTTTCAGGTGAAGGTCACTGCTGCAGGCACCATTTCATGTGACGTTAATTGTCATTCTAACGCCCACATGAAACATATCTTTTTTTTGAAACATTCCAAGTTTTTACACTTATTTCGAAGTCTACATTGTTTTAATTCAGATTAAATTTTCCGTAACATTAAAATTAAAATGTTACTTCTATAATTTTGTAGCTGTTCTTTTTTTACTAAAATTTTTACGAATTAACAAAAAAATTAAATTAAAATTAAAAAGTCCCCTAACATATCTAATCTATGTAAACAAATAGATGTAATCAGCATAGTGTACAACCAGGAACACAAACAAGCAAAATTCTAGCAAAACAATCATTTTCACAGATGTTTTGATTTCTTTTTGAAAACATTGATAACTTTCATGTACTAAATTCTTTATCCACATTTCTTTTTTTCTTTTTGACATAGTAACTTAATCTGATTTAGGTCAGAGTTATTTCAAATCTAAAAATAACAATTGGTAAAGATAATAGCTTTGGACAGAGAATTGCCACGACATGTGTACATGGACAGATAAGTATTAGGACATGTGTGCATGGACAGAGAAGTATTGCTGTTTGTGTATATCGACAGAGAATTACTATGGCATGTGTGCATGGACAGAGAAGTATTACAGTTTGTGTATATCGACAGAGGATTACTGTGGCATGTGTACATGGACAGAGAAGTATTACAGTTTGTGTATATCGACAGAGAATTACCATGACATGTGTACACTGTACATGGACAGAGAAGTATTACTGCTTGTGTATATGGACAGAGAAGTACAAAGGCATGTGCACATTAGTTCAACCAGGGCCGGCTTGATGACTGGGATAGCCCTCAGGGCAGTCGTCGTTTCGCTTTTCGAAGCCTAATGTCGAGCATGAAACAACCTGAAATAATGATTATTTTTGCTTTCTTATTCACATGCATTAATGTTGTTTATAATGCTCCCATGCCTAAACATGTGCCACATCTCTGAGAATCATACGCCTAAACATCTGCCCCATCTCTGAGGATCGCATGCCTAAACATCTGCCACATGTCTGAAAAGAAAAAAAATTCCATGTTTGGAATTGACCAGACTTGTACTGCCCACCATTCGCTGCAGAATTTCTCTACACTGACGAGGCCTCGCCGTTGTGTCGGTCATCTCAGGCCCTCACGGACATTTTTACGTGACATTTGACCATTGATTACTCCCCTACCCCCACCCTCACCCCTTGTCACATAACTCGAACAATCCATATCCGTTGTGTCTAGCTGACTGAGGTGACCGCATAAGTCATGTCCTAAAGATCAACCTCTCAACAGCGCCCTCTCCCTAACCCCCACACCCCCCACCCTCTGTTCACATGATGATGGAAGAATCTAAAGAATGAAAAAGGGGAACAACCAGAGAGAGAGAGAGAAAACCTCTATCTGGATTAATTTAAATGAGATATTCTTCTCATGTATGTTGACCGAAATGTCCAACCTTTGTTCTGGGTTCTATCATAGTTTTAAACGTTTTTGATCCTAAGTCCAGTTGTATTGAATTATCTCATGGAAAATATTCGATTGTGCCTGTCTGTATATCTATCTATCTATCTATCTATCTATCTATCTATCTATCTATCTATCTATCTATCTATCTATCTATCTATCTATCTATCTATCTATCTATCTATCTATCTATCTATCTAATCTATCTATCTATCTATCTATCTATCTATCTTCTATCTATCTATCTATCTATCTATCTATCTATCTATCTATCTATCTATCTATCTATCTATATATCTATGTTTGTCTGTCTGTCTGTCTGTGTGTCTGTCATATATATATATATATATATATATATATATATATATATATATATTAGGGTGGCTCACTTTATAATGGGAAAAAATGAAGTTGATTTTTTATCATGAGCATTTTTAGTTTTCTGGTTCACTGGGATTTAAAGCATGTATATACCACATTTCACACCATTTGGGCTCCTATAAATACTGCCTCAGTGCACTAGTTATTTCGTGTTTTAAGGTATTCGGCAGTTGCATTAAATGAAAATTTTGCAATGTTTAAAATGCTGTTTTTTTAGATACAAAGAACAATTATATTACACAGTAGGAATTAAACAGAGGTTAATGTATTGCAGAGTAGTTCTAAGTACGCTATTCAAAAATACACTTTAAAAGTTTTTTAGTCTGTGTTTTCTGAGTCCTGAAGGTCTCCAAGTTGCGATCTCTTCAGCACAGCTGATTTTTTTTGCATCTGGAAACTCTTTGCGATGCTGTTCAACAATTTGGAGCAAGTACTGCTTTTCCTCCTCTGATTTGGTGAGAGATGAGTTGAATGATGAAGCCAGCGCAATTCCCCGCTCGGCACAGTTATGACAACTTTCAAGGAAGAGACCACTGCTGTTGCCTTCTGAAAGGATCGATTTTGTTGCCAGGTGACATGAGAAAATTTGTGGGAAGCAGAAGAGCATTAAGGAAGAGCAGCGATGACGAGGTCACAAAATCCTTTAATGTCATATTATGAAGTGCTGAAGGATCATTTGTGCTGCGGATGCACCTTTTTTATTTCTGATCATCAGAAGATTTCTCCATGAATTGCCTCAAGCAAGCAGCAAGAGTGTTTTTCTCATCCACTGAGACACGTTGAGATAAAAGAACCAGAGAAATGAGTTCTGCATTTAGGTACCAGAGATGTCGGCAAATCGTTTTCAATGCAGTCTGAGAAATGAAGGGAGAAACATTCGTATAATCAATAAGAAGCTTGATGAAATTTAAATCATCCAGAGGTGCGTCTGCTAGAATGGGACAATCAATACAAGCTTTAATGTAAACCAAGGATGCAAAGATACCAAATTCTGCAATTGATCTGTCTTCATCCGGTACAGTTGAACTACCCCCAAATGTCTTATCGAAGACGGCTGTGTTTGTGAACGTACCATTGACCAGTAGGCTCGATTAGGGGAAGTACCTAGCTCAATAAACATTGGTATGTTCACTGGACTGTATACAAGCAAAGAAATAGGTCATGAAAAAATTGTACCAACTAACTGCCAGATGGCTGTGTTTGTAAACATACCATTGGCCAGAAGGCTCAATTAGGGGAAGTACCTAGCTCAATAAACATTGGCATGTCAACTGGACAGTATACAAGCAAAGAAATAGTTCATGAAAAAAATAATACCAACGGACTGCCAGTCGGCTGTATTTGTAAACATACCATTGACCAGTAGGCTGAATTAGGGGAAGTACCTAGCTCAATAAACAGGAGTTGTGTCAACTTCAATGCCAGTTAAATGAACAACACTCTTCGACCTAGTAGTCATAACTTAATGAATGATATTTATATAGCCGCAACATTTGATCTTAAAACACTTGATTTTTATAACTTAATTAAAATGCACTGGTGAAGCTGGCTATTTATATGAAAATCAAAACTTCTAGAGATTTCTAGAATTTACCGAAACCTTCTCATTTTTTCCCACGTTTTTCTAGAATCTTCTAGAACCTTCTGGAGATTTCATAGAATTTTCCAGAATTGTATTGATTTTCTAAAACTTTACAGAACCTTCTAGCATTTTATGTGTGCTTTATATATATACATACTCACAATCAAAATTCATTCAAAATGATTTAAAATTTCAGCGTCGATGAAGCAGTACTAGATAAAGTAATACATTCTTGAATTTTTTTTGTGCTGTTTTGAAGTCAAAGGAAACACAAAATACAAAATGCTCCAAAATAATTAGACAAGTTATTTTGGGCCACCCTAATATACATATATATATATATATATATATATATATATATATATATATATATATATATATGTGTGTGTGTGTGTGTGTGTTAAATTCCCCCTACTACGTACTGAAAAGGCGGAAAATTGTAGAAGTAATGAGAAGAGATTTACTGACACAGAAAACCACTCACAAACAATATTTTAAAAGAAAAAATCTTAAACTTGCTGTGATGTCAAAGTCCCAAATGAGATTTTCTATTTGGTCATTACTTGAGTTGAGGGGGGGGGGAAGGGATTAGACGGCCCCTTCCACTACGTCTCCACCCTCATCAATTATTAAACATCTCTCCAAACAACAGAGGTGTTCCATTAAACTACTTATAGCCCCGGGGACGGGAAAGAGGGGTGGGGTGCTGGTGAGTATTTCATAACTGGAGTAAGTAAACTTTCGTGTAGTTCCACGCGTCTTTACTAGAAATGACATTCTGTTGATCTCTTCTTCTTCTTCTCTCTACTTTTCCTCTGTTTACTATCTGCATTCAAACAAAAAAAAACAGCTTTTTTTTTTTTTTTTGCTGTTCAATTGGGAATAGCATCAGAGGAAATTGTTGGAATGAGAATGTCCGTAGTTTAAACTAGGCCAGACTTAAAATGGATATGTTGGAATATTTATAAGAGAGTCATTTTTATTAAGAGAAGTACGGTTATGAATTTTTTAAAACCAATTTTTGAACAATTCAGGTTTATTAAGTTTTATTTTTTTTTTACCTTTTTATGTTTGCATCTATATTTTTTTTAGCTAAGTTGATGTCGGGCTGCTATGCTTTGACGATATTTTCCCGAAGAGTATTTCATTTTTCATTAACGTATTGTATGCTGGATTTACCTATATACAGTGCTTTTTTCAGTGGGAACTCATGGAAGCTGAGTTCCCATAGCTTTTTTGGCCAGATTTGTAATAAAAAAAGAATTTTTTCAAGCAGAAATGTTTTTCAGATCAAGCAGGTTATACGGTAGGC
>JAGDYQ010000130.1:2560716-2593216 GCA_021962125.1 Bulinus truncatus | reverse complement strand
GCGGTGACCTAGTTTGCTATGGGATCCCATGGCGGTGACCTAGTTTGCAATAGGATCTCATGGCGGTGACCTAGTTTGCAAAACTATTAAATCGGCAGCCTCGAAAATTTAAAAAAAAATATGTTTCGCACTAATGATTTATTAAAGTTACACTCAATGTTCTTGGCGAGTTGTTACAACTGGGTAGAATTTGGTAGAATTAGATAGAATCGGGTAGAGTTGAATAAATCTTCAACCGCAGAAAGTATTTACATTTTTTTAATAATGATTTTATAAGGACACCAGTGGAACATTTAGACATTTTAAAGGTAAAATAGAATTTTCAATGGCATTTCACCAAGACGCTTTTTATTCGTCTCTTTGAAATCTTAGGACATTCACTAAACCACTATAGATGTGAGCGATCTCCCTTAATGGAAATATTTTTTAAAAAGTAAAATAAACAAACCCAATAGCAATATTCTAAGGAAAAAAAAGTTGTCCTAGATGTATTAAAATGTGGTGATACGATACACATAAGATACAATGCCTGTAGCATTTGGACATATAATAATATATTGAAATATTGAATCGTAAATTTTTTTAACAGCTTACAACATCTGCTTTTTTATATTTATATTTTATAATACTTTTCTTTTAACCCCCCTGCCCTTTCCTCCCCTACATAAAATGAACAATACATGAATCATCAGATAACAACAACAACAAAAAAATAGAATCATTCCCACATAAAGACGTGTATGTATATATATAAAATGTCTATTTACATACATGAGATGTCTCGCTCTCACCAGTACGTGATCAGGGAACCTAACTCCGTATTTAACTCTTTGTGTCATTCTCAGCATTCCCTCCCCCTTCCCCTTCCACACACAAACACACACACACACACTTTTTTAATTAAAAAAAACCTTACCTTCCCTTCCATCCCATCTCTTCCCCTCTACTCCAACCGCCCCTCTCCCCCACACACACACACATACACACACAATGAAGAAGGTCGAAACTAAAATCTGGTGGCTCATCGCGAGCCACTCAAAAATTGAGCCGACGACAGAGGGCCGCAGCTTGTAACAAGAGTTAGATGAATTGTTCGTGCGACACAATACGCCTGATCGATAACGGGGAACAGCGCTGGACAATGAGGATACATTCCGACACTTATGTAGGGAGGAGAGCGGTGACCCCCCCCCCCAAACTTACCTCCCCCCTACCACCCTGTAGAGAATGTTCAGCGCCTACAACTCCCCAAACCAACTCCCCCCCCACCCACCCCCAATCCCTCAAAAAGATCATTGAAAGAAATTTAATCTATTAGCCACGAAACCACTTTGTGTGTGTGTGTGTGTGTGTTGCTTGTTCTTGTTTGTATTGTTTACAATTTGTTGATGTGAGCGACTAGGAAGAGTGGGGTGGGTGGGGGTAGGATAAGCATCGTTAAGGGCGGAAGGGGGGAAGTTGGCTGAATGAACTATGTTAATTAAAATGTGTGCAGTAAAAAAAGGAAATGGTCAAATGATAGTTTAACGTGCATGAATAAATTGTTAGACACAAACAAAGATGGCGCTCTGATTGGGTCTCTTTGACTGAAATTAATTTTTTTTAAAGTTTTATCTTTACGTGTGTTCAATATTTAATGTCCAAGTTCGAGAGATTGTAACGCTTGAATACATACTGGGATCTTAAAGATACAATTTAGCTAAGAAGATTGTTTTCAACATTTGTTAAACTGTATTCATATCTGCATCAGTTAAGACAAAAAATTTTTTTTATCAGAATTAAGTGTTGTGGTGACAATGATTATTGTGTCAGTGGGAGTTCAACTTTATTCATGATAAAAATATTCAGAGAGCGTAAATTTAAAAGGCAGTTTTTTACCCAAATTTTTGATGGCCACGAAAAAAATGTATTTAAAAGTTGAATCAAAACAGGGTCAATATTTCATACAATATGGTTTAAATTTTAAACTAATGCAATAAACAATTTCACTTTCAAAACCCCAGTGGATAATTGAAAGCGAAAGTTGTTTTAGTGTCCCATTACATTTAATAAAATTTCACAAATTATCCAAATTGGGATATATTGTAGAACCGAGGATATTTAGACTTTCCATTCATATTTACGGCGAGTTACTTTAGATGACAGTAATATTCCCTCTAGGCTGCGTGCGCACGCACATGGCAACAATGTATTTTAAATGTTTTGTTCAGTTGGCCTAAATATTTAATGTTGTGCACAGCTAATATCTTTTACACAAACAGCCAATATTTTTTTTACAGAAACAGCCAATATCTTTTACACAAACAGCTAATGTCTTTTACACAAACAGCCAATATCTTTTACACAAACAGCCAATATCTTTTACACAAACAGCCAATATCTTTTGCCGCGCACAGCCAATATCTCATGCCGCGCACAGACAATAACTCATGCCTAGCACAGGCAATATCTCATGCCGCGCACAGACAATATCTCATGCCTAGCACAACATTCGAAATATTAGAGGGAACATTAGATGACTCTGAATTAAAATCTAATAAAAATACTAATGTACCCGTCCTATACACAGTTAGATCGATAATTCACATACACAAAGCCATTGTTACACATACACAAAAACATTGTTTCACATTGTTTCAACAAAAACAAAAAAGTATCGCGTCAGGATGCAAAGGGATTACCGACTAATCGAAGCGGTCCACTTGATTCCCATTAGCTTTGAGTCGGAGACCAGTTTCCGTTGTGGGAGATAGCATATGCTGGTGGGAAGATGGTAGTGGGGGTGGGGGTGGAAGGGGTGGGGGTCAGGGTGAGGAGAAGGTCTTTCTCTTCCTGACTCAGGTCAAGTACTCTACTGGGCTCAAGTCTCGGACCTGTGTAAGGAGGGACGGTCTTATCTTCTCCCTGGGAGTGAGTTGGTGTTTTTGGTCTATCTGCTGGTGGGAAGTGGCAGCCACGACTACTGTTTGCCCTCGTTGAATTGTGTTATGATTGATAAACGAAGTAACTCCGGTGAAATTGTGAACTTGACAGACAGACAGAGACAGAGAGACAGACAGAAAGAGATTCATGTAGATAAAAGCAAATAAAATAAGGAAGGCTAGACATTTGAAGAAGTTAACAAATGAAACGAGTCATAGGACAAGGGGATAAACAGTCCGAATAGTATGCTCGTCACTATCAGACTAATGACTGGGACATATACATGAAATTTAAGGGGGAATCTGTATTGGACGGGGAGGGGGGAACAGGCGGTAGTCTCGTTAACCTGTTCATAAGATTGGTTCTGCTTGTCAGGGATCTGTTTTCAAATGACAACAGTTGCGGGGGGAGGGGATATAGGATGATTCCATTCCGTCTTATAAACTCTATACAGCTGTACTGTAGAGCTAACAACTAGCTCTGGGCAATTGCTGATGTCATCTTTGTACCTTTCGCTGTCATTACTCATGTCATATTTGTGCCTACCGCTGTCATTACAGATGCCATCTTTGTGTCTACTGCTGTCATTACTGATACTATCGTTGTATCTCCCGCTGCCAATGCTGAGGTCATCTTTCTACCTCCTTCTACCTTTGCTGATACCATCTCTGTACCTCTCTCTACCATATTGGATGCCACTAAGTACCTACCGCTACCATTACTGATGTACCTTCCCCCCCCCCCAAACCATTACTGAAACCATCTTTGTATTTCCTGCTGTCAGTGTGGGTTTAGTAATGCTAATGGCATGGCGTGTAATATGCTGGACATCAAATATCAAGATATCTCATCAACCAAGACATTTGACAGTATATATATATATATATATATATATATATATATATATATATATATATATATATATATATACTGTGAACTAGATACCATTCTATGTCAGTGAATCTCAATATATGGTCAGAGGAACACGGATGCAAACGTATTGCCACTTCAAGTTTTCCGCGAAAAATAAAATATACCGCAGCATATTGTCCTCTGTAGTCTCTTAATGCTTCCATTTTCTGCATAGCTGCTGTTTCAAGTAATATATAACTCAGGATTGCACTGCACAGCCATGTTGTGTTCAGAGTAGACAGCTAGATGATGGTTTATGTCCCAGACGAATCATTTACGTCCCAAGACTAGATTGACTTACGGTAAGAATATCAGGTACTGCTGAAACTCGAACATGGCACAAGGGACATGACATTTGTGTAGCCGGTGTCACATTAATAAGGTCACTGACAATATATTCTGCCAATAGACCGGGAATAGAATGTTTCAACAAGACTTGGCTGTTATTGGTTGTTGTTTAAGTTACGTGATATGTTGTTAGTTTTTAGTATTACCGAAGTGTTAAAAGGAGTAATGGGTACGGATAAAAGATAATGGGTATGTCTGGTAATCCGTATGTCTGTTTGGCTAATAAATCTGATATACTATTAGTTAACATGTCTGGCTACATGTGTCTGGCTAGATGTATGTCTGGCTATAAGTATGTATGGCTACATGTATTTCTTGCTTTACGTATGTCTGGCTACATGTATCTCTGGCTACGTGTATATCTGGCTAACGTATGTCTGGCTACATGTATGTCTGGCTACATGTATGTCTGGCTAATGTTTGTCTGGCTACATGTATATCTGGCTAATGTATGTCTGGCTAATATATGTCTGGCTACATGTATATCTGGCTAATGTATGTCTGGCTACATGTAAGTCTGGCTGTCAGCCTTTATTTTATCACGGATATTTATACGCATGGATATATATATATATATATATATATATATATATATATATATATATATATATATATACAGAGTGGGCCAAAAAAATGAGAACATTGCGTAGACGGTAGTATAATTATATCAATGTTTGTTTAGCTGTACGCTTTGAAAAAATTGTTGATAATTATAATCAGGAAGGACACATTGAACAGGATTGGCTAAATACTTTGCAAACAAAATTACATGAAACAATACAATTAATTAAATTATATTTCAAAATAATTCGTATGTTATATGATGTTCTCTCTTTTTTTGGCCCACCATATATATATATATATATATATATATATATATATATATATATATATCTTTCAGTCTGGTTATACGTCTGCTTGTCTGGATATCAGTATGTCTGGCGTTCCATCTTATTTGCTATCTATCTGTCGTATGATTGGTTTCCTGTGACCAATAGTTATATGTAGAAAAAATGTAAGTTATTTAGTCTTGTGGTAAAAAAAAATGTTTCCCCATTCTTTCATTACTGAAGTCATTTTAATTAACATGAACAGCTAATTGATACTGACTGCTTCCTTAACGGTGTCCACCACTTAACTCAACAGTATAAAGAAAAAAACTTTTTAAACAATATATTCCAGTTTTTACAATGCTACTGAGATAACCTTCTGCCCAGGCTCGTAGCCAGGTCAAAGTAAGTCGGGAGGCACCAATACCCAGCAAGGGGGAACCTTCTCATTTTAGTTACTTTTTCTTTATTTTTTCCTCTTTTTCTTCTTTTTTTTTAAGCCGGGGGGGGGGGGCACTCCACACCAGATGTGTGAGGATCTTGAAGTTTAGCGTCCGCGTCCGTCCGCGGATTTCTATCAATGATCCGCGTCCGCAGAATCTTACAACATTGGTCCGCAGTCAGTCCGCGCGTCTGCATTGCTGAAATTTAGCTGTTTAAATGACTTGAAATTTTTATGGTAACGCTAAAGAAGATCCGCGTCAGTCCGCGAGTTCGCAACTTAACCATACGAAGCGTCCGCTGTCAGTCCGCGGATTCGAAAAAGTCTGCGGATCTGCGTCCGCAAGCGGACGCGTCCGCTGTCCGCTCATCTCTGCTCCACACCTAGCGGAGGGGGGGGGCCGCTTCTGCCTATATCAACTACTGCACCCTTCTCATAGTCCGCTGTTTCTGTTGCAAGGTCAATATACATACACACCGCTTGCATTTATCTGTCAACATTGGAAACACAAGACTTGGTGACTATAGAACACATTCAGTTCTACCAACGGGAAGACTTAGTGATTCTTTACGACGCATTCATCACGTCAGACCGACTGAGTGAGTCAGACTATGTCGAGACAACTGGACATTGGTCATAACTCATTGACCATAATTCACTTCCACTTCAGTTTGTTGACCGCTGATAGAGACATAGATGGAGACGATGCTATAAAAAATATATTTTTTAGTAAGTCTGTGTCTAGACGGCTGGAATGTCATCATATCGTAACAATAAACAGAAAATGAAATGTCCTATCGCAGACAGTCAAGTAAAACTCTTTAACAAACCTGGTTTTATTAATCCTCTGGTTAGTTTTTCTTTTTTTTTTAAATGATATATTTCTATTTTCTTTAATGCATTTCTTCCATCCACCGTTTGGCAAACATTTGGAGATATTGAATATTTATTGATATGAAAAGTGTCTGGGTTAGGGCATTTGGATCAGTTGTTACTAGTCGCTTATTAGATGTGTTATGCTTCATGAAGAAAGTAACAAAGAAGAATACTAAAAGCCAGTATTGATTCTTTAGCCATATCCGGTTAACGTTCTATCAGGGGACATAACATGCTCAGAAATGGATTTTTCTGTATAGAATTACGTTTCTTTTATAAGCGTCATACAGGTTTTCCGTTTTAATTTAATATGATAAATGGAAAAAATATATAACATATCCGTATGTTTATACAATTCAACAGCGTCTGAAAATATTATTCTTAGATTTAAAATAAAAGTTTGTTTGCTTTTATTATTAAAATTAAGATAATATTGATTCGTATGTAATAAGTAAAAAAAAAAAGATTTTGATAAAAGGGAAGTTTCCAATATATAAGCCTCAGTAATACAGACAATGCAGTTCATTTATTCAGTTCTAGGCCAATTATTGTAGATATGTGCTTATAAGAGTTGAATCGTGGGAAACAATACGTTACCCCTGCGTCTGAGTGTACGCCTGTGTGTGTGTGTGAGTGTCTGTGTATGAGTGTCTGTGTGTGTTTATGTGTGAGTCTCTGAATGTGAGGTTGGAAGCATTACATTACCCAGGTGTTTGTGTGTGTAATTCTTGGTGCATGGTCTTACGCACAAATATGACTGGTGTAAAAGGTCAAGAAACATTTCTATTTTGATTATCTAGATTCAGACAAGCCACAACCACCTAACCCCTTTCGCAAAGATTTCTACAATTTATCCACAAATTTAGTTTCCATTATTATCCAAGAAGTCATTGCAGCCATCGTTTTTTTTATTTACTTTGATCTGTATAGAAATTATTCTTAGTTTTAAAAAGTTAAATTTCCTTTTTCGTGAATTATTTAAATCGGCTCCAGACACTTTCGCGAAATAATGACGTAATATTTTATTGTAAATGGAATATTGTCGTGTTGAGGGCTTTCAACAACCTTAATAAAACAATTTTTAATCATTTTTAGAGCTGCCCCCACCTCACATAAAATAATACTATGTAGTCACCATAACACTCTTATCGCCCAATTATATATATAATTGAACATAATACATGTTACGAAAGTTAGAAAAAAAAAGTAAAGTTCCCTTAGCCCTAACGGGCCATCGGGGCAGATGAAGTGTAGAAATCATCTGTTTCTATAACCTCGGCATATAAAGGGGTTGTGTGGTTAGCACAACGCCCAGCCGCCTTTACTTCCCCAACTTAAAGTCAGGTACCCATTCAAAGATGGGTGGACTTGTGGGACGACTTTGAAACACATTACGAAAGTTATGGTACTATTAATTGTTGTACATAGCTGATATATAGCCCATTAAAAAAAAAAAAAACTCGCTAGATTGAAGACGCGATGGTCGAGGCCGAATGTGTTAGCTTTAGTTGTGGACTGGTGGTCGTGTGGTGTAGAGCGTTCGACTGTAGACTAAAGGGTCTCGAGGTTCGAAACATGGTGAAACCTTCGGAATTTTTTTTTTCAAGCCGACTCAACAAAGGCAATGGGCGTAAATTACTTTATTGTTGGGAAGGGAACCAGAGGCTTTAAGAGGCTAAGGGCTCCTAACTGTACTTTTTGCTAATGGGCCCTCATATTTGACCATTTCTTAGGGTCTCTTGGAAAGTAAGAACGGCACTGGGTCAGTGAGGCAACTAAACGGATCCGCCAAGACAAGATGCACACTCGATGTAACACACACACAATAACATACATCACTGTTATGTTACACAGTATGACACACCCAGCGGATGTTCGATAACATCCGATCGTTACTGTTTTATCAAATTCAGCGCCTGTCTATGCTTAGTGTGTGAAAGATTATGTCAGCTTATCAATATATGATTTCATTCAATCGTAATCATGGCTCATTGATTGTTAATACTAGGGCGGCTTCAGTGTTTCATTCAATCGTCATCATGGCTCATTGATTGTTATATTAGGGTGGCTTCAGGCTTTGTTACATTGAAGCATAAATACAATTCACAACAGATTCAGTTATAGTTGTTAATCTGACAGTATCCTAGAAATTGCAGTCCGGGTTTTGCCGTCGCGCAAGGCGAAGAACTAACGAGGGTCGATGAAATAGCTTTTTTTTTCCCCAAATGATTTTGAACTCTTTAGATCTGTGGGAATGAGACAGGGCGGCACATTGTCTAGCTACAGCTCAGTGTGTAGATGTCTATTGTTCTAGTAGGCTTGGTGTAAACTGTTTATAATATTCAAAGCTATTCCTCTATTGCCTCCATGTGTGCTACTTATAATTATCACATCTCTCTAGTCTCTATTGGCTCTCGGTGGTTTCCTTGAGCCCTGAATATAAGAAACCTAAAAAAATGAATTATAAAAACATCCCAAATAGGTTTTATGAGAAGAAAAGGAAAAATATTTATCCCGATTTTGAAAAAAAAAAATATATTACCTTTCCCAAGAATCTCATTTAAATACCATTTGGGGAAATTGGACTCAAATGACAAATCCCATTTGTATCCCTACAGGGGATGTCTGAAGCTGATGTGAGCTGACATTCTGTGAAAATGGTTAGCAATACAAAGTACATGTATTGAGTTTGAACGTGAATTCCTTCAAACCTTAATTAAATGGCGGTGACTTTAAAAAGGCCAAATTTATTTTCCTATATGACATTCACATCAAAATTTCTTTTCAGCGCCCCCCCCATCAACATTGAAGCGACCAAAGGTCGTAGTATTGAAATAATTAAGTGGAGGGCGGCACACACCTCAAGGGAGTCATAGACTCTGGACTAATGACACGCCCGATGACCAACAGTATTTGTTGGTTTATTTACAGGGAGAGGGGCTGATATCTTCACAGTTACTTCTATAAACCAGAAGTCGCTGAATACTCTAGAGTGGGCGTTGTCTAATTAAAAGTGAAGTTTTTTTAGGTTTCGATTTTAACGTAGCAGTCGCTGAACACTCTAGAGTGGGCGTTGTCTAATTAAAAGTGAAGTTTTTTTAGGTTTCGATTATAACGTAGCAGTCGCTGAACACTCTAGAGTGGGCGTTTTCTAATTAAAAGTGAAGTTTTTTTTTTGGTTCGATTATAACGTAGCATTCGCTGAACACTCTTAGAGTGGGCGTTGCCTTTTAAAAGGGAATTGTTAGTTACTCGTTAAACCAAAGTCGGGTAAACATGCCCGGCTAATGCGAAAACAATGAAATGAGGGGGAAAACCATAACAGAAATTGTTTTTTTTTCTAGGGGTACTCAGTATTTTGAAAATAAAAAAAGGGGGTGCACGCGTGCCGAAAGTTTGGGAAACACTGCTATAGAGTAACACGATGTTTTAACTCAAAGTAAAATGTGACAGTGTCGGTATTGTTTTGTCTCACTAAACGTGAAGTATCTCTGTGTTTCACTTGGTTTTATAGAAATGTTTTTTATCTATTGTATCGCGGTGTTTCACTTCGTTTAATTGAAATATTTTGTATCTTATTGTATCACTGTGTTTAAATTCGTTTAATTGAAATGTTTGGTATCCATTGTTTATCAACCACACTTAGCATTGGCTGTAAGTACGGAAACGCTATAGACCTTTAATCCACAGTTCAACTGGTTGCTGTCGATGACGTCTTAATCCTAATCTTCCTTATTTCATACAAACGTGACCACACAAAATAAAAAAAAACAGCTGGTTTGTTGTCGTTTTCAAACTACTATCACTATAAGTTGACCTGTTGTGAAACAGTAAAAGATAAATAAAAATAAATAAAACTGTGCCTCGGACCTGTCCATCCATGTCATTAATGAAACAGAAATAGATAAAAGATACCAGTGGCTGTCACCGACCACATTTGCTTTTACTCAGACATTGATAACACGTACACACATTCACTGATCAATAACACACTGTGTTGAGTATTTCGAAATTTGGGCGGGAATTTTAGCTCATTGGCAAAATGGGTGGAAATTTTTTTTTTTTTTTTGAGATTTATATCACAAAAATGCTAAAAATGACGAAAAAAGTATAAAACAAGTACATTTTGACTTTTCAGTTTTACAAATCTGGTGAATTAAAATTAAAATACTATTGTGCTTGCAACACAAACCAATAGTATGCCTAGGCTGAGGGACAGATTAACTCTGCATGTCATTTTCCCGATGGTCATTCTTGGGCTACAGAGATGATTCACTTAATGAATGAACCATTTATACACAATAGTAAAAATGTATTGTAAAATTGAAGAAATACACAGTAACGTGTATAGTGTATAGCTTTGGCAAAACGAAAACCTCCATTTATTACCATGCATCTTTAAATAGTGTACAGCTAGAAATACAGATGATGTCTTCAAAACCTTGTGATTTATCAGTGTAGCGTTTCTTAAGTTCTAGAGATTTGGGAACTATAACAACGACGACTGATCTGAAGGTAAGAAATAGAATAACAGTTACACAAAGAGAAGGTAGTAGAGAGAGAGAGGGGGGGGAAGAGAGAGAGAGAGAGAGAGGAAGAGAGAGAGGGAGAGAGAGAGAGGAAGAGAGGGGGAGAGAGAGGAAGAGGAAGAGAGAGAGAGAGAGAGAGAAAGAGGGATATGGAGAAAGAGGGACGAAGACAATGATTTTTTTTTTAATCAACTTTTCACAAATATATAATATATATATATATATATATATATATATATATATATATATATATATATATACGTGTACTAACAAATGTTATTAAAAGCCTGTCACTGAATACAAAAAGTTAAGGATCAGCCAATCATGAGTCATAAGAAAAAAATGCAGGCCCTAGCAAAGACTAATGTATATCTATTCAGTATTCCCCATTGTGAAGGTTTCACTAGTCTCTGCTCAATACGATTTTAATGTGGGGAAAATGCATTAAAAAAATTAGATTCATTGTTTTGATTTTTAATATGAGATATAAATACCAGTGATCACAGTGGTAGCTAACTTGGTCCGATTGATATAGAGTTCAGTTCTTCGCGGAGATGACACGGGTCTAGTGTAGCTTGTGATAAGCTTAACAATAGATAGATAATAGCTCATTGATAAACAAAAAAAAAGTAATAAGATAACTTCATTGTCGAACAGTGATTACACAAAATTAGGTATTCATTGTAGTTATAGGATCCAAATAAAAAGGGAAAGTTTGTTTAAAGCAAAGACGATAAGTGGACATAGAAGGCTTTGTGTAGAATTACATACTTGTGCGATATTTCGGTTTATTATCATTATTTACTTCTTTTTATTTTACATTTTTTTATTTCAATTTGGCTACATTTATTTCTTAAATCATTGTCCAATTGCTGTTCGTCTTTTTATCGTTAGGTAAGTTCATTGTTGCTGTTTTTTTTTTTTCAGCTATCATCAACTTTTGGTATTTTTTTTTTTAAATTTAACCATGAAGGATAAGCATCGGACAAAATATTCTAGAGAGCGCGAGAGGGAGAAAACGAGAGAGAGAGGACGAGAGAAGACGAGAGAGTGGACAGGAGAGAGAGAGGACGAGATAGAGAGAGAGAGAGGGGGGGGGACAAGAGAAAGAGGAGAAGAGAGAGAGAGTGGACGAGAGAGGGCGAGAGAGAGGACGAGAGAGAGAGGGGGGGACGAGAGAGAGAGAGAGAGAGAGAGAGAGGGGGACGAGAGAAAGAGAAGAGAGAGAGTGGACGAGAGAGGGCGAGAGAGAGGACGAGAGAGAGGACGAGAGAGAGAGACTACATGAGAGTAGGTTTATAAGGACGCTTGGACTAGAGCAGCGGTTATCAATCCATTTAGCGACGTACCCTAAACGTTGTGGAAAGTATGTCCACGGATATACCCCTGACATGTAAATTCGAGAACAGACGTACTTACGTTCATAATGGAATGTACTGACGTTACTAATGCAATAATTCTTGTCCCGTGGTTTTGGTGATGAGTCACGCAGCGAACCGCCGACATTCTTCAAAATCTGTATTTGTTTTAAAAGAAAATTATATAACATAAAATTTCCTTAACCCCCCCCGCCCCTTCCCCCCCCCCCATAGAGTTCGTGTACCAGTTTGAGAACCGCGGGACAAGAGTGATTGCGGATATAGTTTAAAGGTTACTGCCAGGCAGCGGCGGCGTAGCGTGGGTATCGGCCGCCCAGGGCGGAAGACGATTTTTCCGCCCTCTCATTTAGGTATTTCAATTTAATCTATACATTTTTTCCGCCCCACCCCCCCTAAAAAGTAATAAAAAGTGCCGCCCGGTGCGGACCGCACCCACCGCCCCCCCCCCCCTAGGTACGCCACTGCCAAGCAGAGTGACTATTAACCTAATGGTATGATGCTGGTAGCGGGCTCAACCCCTAGCATAGATTTATTTACAGATATCTCCAGACAAATCTTTTGACCTACTCTTTGTGATCTTATTAACTTAACACAGAAAATGCCTCGATCACTAATGAAGTGCAGGTAATACAAAAGCAATCAATACGGTCGCTGTGTTATGGATTGTATTACTAATTAATTGAACTGTATAGCCATAGGTAATATGTTGATATGTCTATTGAAGCTTGATGCGTCGAACAGCAGCTTTTAGTTGGATTAATTAAACAGAGTAGCCAGAATTCATTACATTAATTATGATATTTCTGGCCGTTTTTTTTTTATAACTATTTTGACGATTCGCTGTCGATACTCAATACATTACATTATCGTTGTTGCAATGGTATTTATAGACGACACGTCATAATGACATCGTGACGTGGTAATGATAGATGGACATCATAATGCCATTGTGACGTGGTATTAATTAGATGACATCATAATGACATTATAGCGTGGTATTGATAGATGAAACCGTAATGACATTGTGACGTGGTATTGATAGATGACATCACAATGACATTGTGACGTCATAATGACGTGTTTATATTATGTTTTTGTGACTTTATTTACGTAAAAGAGTTTAGCTGACTTCATATAAGTACATTTCTCATGCGACACTATAATGAAATTTTGGTCTTTTACAATTAAACTATACTACAAAAAAAAATATTAACAAGTAAATGATTTGAAGAAGTACAATTAAATTCGTAGTAAACCTAATGAAAAGAAAAAGGCAAAAAAAAATGGAATTCTCGAATTGGACAGATTTACTTTCATGGTAGTGAAGTCCCTGTAAGGATGATTTGTGTATCTCTTAGATCCTGTAATCAACTGTGGGACTGATAGTGCAATGGCCATGGAGGCACCACGAGAGACATGGTGGGAACTTTCTCCATGAAACTAGAGATTGAGCCCGGGACTCTCAGGTAGACAGTCGAGCGCTTTACCGCACGATTAACCTTCCCGTGGGGGTCAGGATAAACAAGTGTGATCCCAGTGACACACCTCTTCCAAATACTGCATGAAAAAATAAATAAATCAAAACTAAATTCGAAAGCGACGGGGCCTTCCAAAGCTATGGGGGCCCTGACAAGTGTTCGGTTTACCTCTCAAATGTGTAAGGGCTCTCTCGGTCCAAGGCCCCGGGAAAGTAAATTATTTACAGCCGCATAAGCATCAGACAAAATATTCTAGAGAGCGCGAGAGAGAGAGAGAGAGGACGATAGAAGACGAGAGAGAGGACAAGAGAGAGAGGACGAGATAGAGAGAGGACGAGAGAGAGAGGACGAGAGAGAGAGGACGAGAGAAAGAGGAGAGAGAGACTGGACGAGAGAGGGCGAGAGATGAGAGAGAGAGGACGAGAGAAAGAGGAACAGACAAAGAGTTCAAGAGAGAGATAGGGCGAGAGAGAGATAGGGCGAGAGAGAGGACAAGAGAGGACGAGAGAGAGAGATAGGGCGCAAGAGAGGGGACGATAGAGAGAGAAAGGACGAGAGAGAGATAACCAGACAGAGAGGGCAAGCTCGAGATCGGGCGAGAGAGGGCGAGAGAGAGGACGAGAGAAGACTAGAGGGGACGAGAGAGAGGACGAGAGAAAGAGGAGAGAGACAGAGAGGACGAGAGAGAGATAGGGCGAAAGAGAGGGGACGATAGAGATAGAGAGAAAGGACGAGAGAGATAACCAGACAGAGAGGGCAAGCTAGAGATCGGGCGAGAGAGGGCGAGAGAGAGGACGAGAGAAGACTAGAGGGGACGAGAGAGAGAGGGGGGACGAGAGAGAAAGGACGAGAGAGAGAGAGGACCAGACAGAGAGGGCAAGAGAGGGCGAGAGAGAGATAGGGCGAGAGAGAGAGAGGACGAGAGAGAGAGGACGAGAGAGAGAGAGGACGAGAGAGAGGACGAGTGAGGTAGGACGAGAGAGGTAGGACAAGAGCTGTGTGATCATTGATACAGAGATGATTTATCTCTCAATGTGATGATGTATGTTAAAACAAATCATCATCTCACTACAGTGAAAGAAAATCTGTTTTTTAATGTCACTCGATACACTCGACAGACGCTGAGTCAGTGCACACACACACACACACACATACATACATACACACACAAGTAGCTGGTGGACGTATGTATACAATCTCTACAACAAATATAAACATGTCTTTCAAGCTGTGGCAGGCGCACACCATGCCCCACGTCAAACAACATCCAGATAAGTGCCCGGCATCTGTCGCCACAAATCTGTGACAATTTCACTACTACAGTAATTACTCAGAACAAAAAAATAATGCTCGATTAAACTTTCCCATTTTATGATTGCAAGAAACTAAATCTCATTTATTTTTATGATTGCAATTAATTATATTTTTTTATCATTATTTATTTTATCGAAACAAAAGATACCACTATGCAAAATGTAGTTATCAAAAGACATATTTAAAGTATCAAAAAATGGATTACTAAAGTAAATGAAACAAAAGGGCGTAACCACATCAAGCAAATTGTTGTACGTAAAGGGCTCACTCGGCCCAAGGCCCTGGGAAAGGAACATTTTTTTAAAGGCCACTTTTCGGACGAAAAACTAGATGAGGAGAATGCAGCGATGGATTGTAAAAACACCTCAAAAAACGGTAAATAAAGGGCACCTCAAAAACGTGATTGATAAAAGGCGCCACAAAAATTACCTGTGATACTCGCATATAAGTCGATCTCGCAGATAAGTCGAGAGTATGTTTAAGCCGAAAATTTCGAAATTTGTTAAGGCCCTCGCATAAGTCGATTGTAAAATTTCATAATTATACCGCTGGACTTTTACCGTGATTTCATTAAAATTTGCATTTGTCAACGCGCTTTATCATCATGCATTAGACACGGGGTGACCGGATTTCAACCCCTAACGATCGCATTGCAAGCACTCTACCAACTGAACTATCCAGCCACTCTACCAGCTGAACTATCCAGCCACTCTACCAACATAACTATCCAGCCACTCTACCAGCTGAACTATCCAGCCACTCTACCAACTGAACTATCCAGCCACTTTACCAATTGAACTATCCAGCCACTCTACCAGCTGAACTATCCAGCCACTCTACCAACTGAACTATCCAGCCACTCTACCAACATAACTATCCAGCCACTCTACCAACTGAACTATCCAGCCACTCTACCAGCTGAACTATCCAGCCACTCTACCAACTGAACTATCCAGCCACTCTACCAGCTGAACTATCCAGCCACTTTACCAATTGAACTATCCAGCCACTTTACCAATTGAACTATTCAGCCACTTTACCAATTGAACTATCCAGCCACTCTACCAGCTGAACTATCCAGCCACTCTACCAACTGAACTATCCAGCCACTCTACCAACATAACTATCCAGCCACTCTACCAGCTGAACTATCCAGCCACTCTACCAGCTGAACTATCCAGCCACTCTACCAGCTGAACTATCCAGCCACTCTACCAACTGAAATATCTAGCCATTCTACCAACTGAACTATCCAGCCACTCTACCAGCTAAACTATCCAGCCACTCTACCAATTGAACTATCTAGCCACTTTACCAGCTGAACTATCCAGCCACTCTACCAACTGAACTATCCAGCCACTCTACCAACTGAACTATCCAGCCACTCTACCAGCTGAACTATCCAGCCACTCTACCAGCTGATCAAACCAGCCACTTCACCTCATTTAGATTAGAAGTCTAGATGCTATTAGAAAACTAGATATACTAGGGTATAGAAACAATTCAATGTACATTCAACAAAGAGCTGCAAAACGCTGCTCCAAAGAGATGTTAAGTCCATGTTTCCAGTTCCCACCATCGCCCGCGTTGTCTTGCGGTGTTGAGTGTAAACTGTCGTTACTCAAATTCTATGGGATATTGAGCTGCCCGATGATAAGTCGACCCTGTTTTTTTTTTGTTTTTTTTTTCAATGACTTATACAACAAGTATCTACGGTAATGTTTAAATGGCGCTACAACAAATTTGAATAGACAACACAGCTAAAAAATAAAAAAAAAAGTATAAACAGAAGAAAGAGCACTACAAAAAAGACTAACTGGATGCATACAGGATACTAACAAAATCTGTTCCCTACGGGATTACAGGCTTGAGACAGTATCAAGCTGATAAAAATCTCACCGTAGAATAACATTTAAGTTCATTTCAGTCTATAAATCTCGACTATATTATTTATATAAAGGACATTGGCTTGTTTTAAATTTTTGCTCCTGCTCTGGAAAACATAAAACATCTTTCCCTCCCCTCCACACACACACACACACACACACATCAACATTTTCATCCTCCATGAAACTGGATTCTGAACAGCTTATGAAAACACATCTGGTACCCATGTTTAACACAGCTGGTACCCATGTTTAACACAGCTAGCACCGATGTTTATCACAGCTGGTACCGATGTTTAACACAGCTGGTACCGATGTTTAACACAGCTGGTACCGATGTTTAACACAGCTAGCACCGATGTTTATCACAGCTAGTACCGATGTTTAACACAGCTGGTACCGATGTTTAACACAGCTAGCACCGATGTTTATCACAGCTAGTACCGATGTTTAACACAGCTGGTACCGATGTTTATCTTTAGATTGGACTGGTCTTGATTTTTCTTCACGAAAAGAATTGCATTATTTGAACATTTTTCACGTTATATTTTGTATTAACTAATGAAATTTCGTTTCTCCAAAACTGATAAAAATTTATAAAATGTTTTGTTTAAATATATTTTTCAGCTACCATGGTGTCCCCCACTTCACAATTAATACTACGATTAGGATTTGTGTCCCTTATCATTGGATGTTTAGTTGGTTATCTGGCTCCTTACTGGGCAGGTATTGGAGACGCCGGGATCCAAGGATCTAATATTAGAATTCAGGTAGCAAACATCTGTCTACGCCGTTATTCAATCAGTCAGTCAGCCTGTCATAACTTCTATCTATCAATCTATTTATCTATATTAACTGTCTGTCTATCAGTCCATCTCTCTCTCTCTCTCTCTCTCTCTCTCTCTCTCTCTCTCTCTCTCTCTCTCTCCATTTATATATATATATATATATATATATATATATATATATATATATGCACCTACCTATTTGTTTGTTTATCAATCTATCGTCTTTCTTATGTGTAACTTGTTGTATCTTTTTCTGTCAGTCTAAATGCCTATCTAACTGGTTGCCTGTATGTTTATCAGCCTGTTGTTCCTCATTGGGTCCACCTGGTAAGTTTGTCAGACTGTGTGTCAGTATCAATTTACCAGTCTGTTAATCCATTTTTTCTGTCTGGTTTATTTCAGTGTGATCAAAACTTGAAGCATCACATCAACATACGAAATTTAGACACTGAATGTAGTGGCTTTTTATGTCAAATTTGTTCAGTTCCATTCAATGGGACATGGGACTTAAAAAACTGTTATTTACAATATGCATCAGAGAAATCGTAAACAATGTTCATGAAATAAATAAGAAAACATTATTTTCACATACTAAATTTTGTTAACGAATTTTTTATTTAAAACTATAGAGCTCCAATTTAAACACTAAATTTACTCACAGCAATGTATTTTCCCACTTTGTTCATATAATTAAAAAATTAAACAATGGATATGAATTTATTAAACTTCTTCAACAAATAACGTTAATACACGGATGGCGAAACTTTGCAAAATTCTTTATTTACTGACATTATTTTTTAAGGATTTCAACATTTTTTTTTAAATTAATTTAAATAATTTTTTTTTCTTGTTTCAGTTATTTAGTGGAGGCCTGTTTTACGCCTGCGAAGCTTTGATTGGTTGCCAGTTCACACCGTGGACAGATCAATCAGTGGAGACTCTCGCAATTCGAATTCTCATCATCTTCTCCGGACTCTGCGCCATAATCAGCTTTTTTTGCGTCATCAAGTCTTGCTGTTCGAGCAGCCACCCCCAATCATTCAAAATGGAAGGCATCTTCGGGGTCATGTCAGGAGTCCCAGGGGTTGCAGCGGTTGCGACGTTCGGTGCCACGTTCCCGCTGCCAGCCGTTTTCTTTGGCTGGGCATTTTTCTTGAGCGCCGTCAGCAGTGGACTGACTCTTCTGACCAGCATTGCCATGCTGAGCATCTCTTTGAAATATAAAAAATATTTTCAGTCGACCACAGCTCCGGGTTACGACAATCAGGGATACGCGATGGAGTGGAGCTCTCCCGCAGCTAACGCAGTCCGCTACTGAATGCAAAAGTTGGGTATTTTTTTTTGTTGAAACGTGTGATGCAATTGTGAACTGCATACTATTTTGTTGACTATTGTGATTGTTAATCTTTATTTGAAAAGTTGTTTTATTTATTGATTTTGATCAGTTTTTTTTATATATTATGTTGATTATATGCATGCATAATTTGAAACGTAATACACTCAAAGCTTGAGGTTGGGAGGGGGGCGGATTAATTAGTGGGGATGACATTTTTCGTACTGTCGGAAGAGGAGGGAGGTATTATGGCTGAAATGACAAAAAAAACAGAGGGTTTCTTTGACAAAAACAGAGGGTTTATTTGACAAAAACAGAGGGTTTCTTTGACAAAAACAGAGGGTTTATTTGACAAAAAACTGAAGGGCTCTTTGACAAACCAGAGGTTTTCTTTGACATCTTCAAAAGTGGAGACAAATTAAATTGTTCATTGAACTCTGTATTCATATTGTCGGTACATACTTTATACATTAAACATGTAAACAGGTCATTAAATCAATTATTTATTGTATTAATATCACAGGCTTATAATATTTTTCTTTGTTAATTAATGGCCTATTTTCAACAACAGTACATTGAAGAATTTATTGAAAGACATTATAGCTTTGATGGCAAGTCAACGGGAAATAACATGAAACAATGGACAGTCACAGCTGAGTGGACTATAGATTTCTTTCTTTCTGTAGACATTATTAGCATAAAAGTACAGCATGCTGTTTTTTTTACACCTGACTGATCACAAGCTCTGGTTTATCATTATTTTTTTCTCTTCTTTCATTTGCATTTATTAGTTTGCTGTATTAGTTTGCTGTATTAACTAACGTTCTTGTATGAGTCTTTTTATCAATATCGCCACATACATGTTTGATTTGGTGAGTTCTAAGAAATACACTACACGTCATGTGAATGGGGAATTCCCTAAGAGAAGTAGTTCTTAATAGTGTAATATTATAGATAAGTTTCTTAAGAATTATCATGAAATTACGAACAAGTGAAAACTAAAATATCCAAGGATGACATGAAATAGAGAAAAGGTACATAAAAGAATCAGTTCTTTATCGGCGTTTGTTATCATATGATATGACATATATCACATACTATGTTCAATTGGTCTTTAGTGAGGTACAGCAAAACTACAATGTGAAAATTCAGACCAAAAGGCAGGCAAAATAGATAGGCGGTTTGTATATATATATATATATATATATATATATATATATATATATATATATATATATATATATATATATATATATATAATGAGAGAGAGAGAGAGAGAGAGAGAGAGAGAGAGAGAGAGAACTTACAGGGGCATTGGTAGTGATCTCGTAAAATATACATTAACTGATGATGTCATAGTTTATATGAATGACCCGGAATTGGAATCAAAATAAATACTGTAGAATGCACCACACGATGACCTAAATATGGAATCTATTATGTGACAAAAAAAACAACAACGCGACCTGACCACCAGAGGGTCGCTAAAGGCCTCTCTGGACCAAGCGAGATGAAGAAATGTTACACAGGTCGTTTTTTAGAACCATTCTTTTTTTGGTGGGTTTTTTTTTTTGTTTGGTCTTTAGGGGCCTTAGAGACGTTTGTGGATATTTTGAGGCACTAGCCGGTAAACCAGTCAGAGGTCTGACATCATCAGATTTGATCGAAACAGGGCTTAGATAAGGCATTACATGACAGTGAGGTCCTCTACTTTACTCCATTTTCTATGAATTTAAGGAAATATGTAAATATAATTTATCTGTTGATACAATAAATACAATAAACTCCAGCATGTGCTGCCCTCTAAGTCAATCAATAAACTTTGTTGTACAGACATCTTTTGTTTAGCGTGCCTTGGTTTGATATTTAGTATCATCAGATTGTTTTGAAATACCAAACAATATTGTGCACAATATCTCAAGCTACACAAAGTTGTTGTTAGTTACTATACATGATTTAAAAATAAAAGAAATGTAAAAATAAATAAATAAACCGTGATTGGTTGGTTAAATTGAGCCAGTAGTATGAATACAAATGTTAAACTTTATTTGTAAAAATAAAAAAAATTAGGAAACAATTTTTAAAAAAATAAACACAGGTCGAATTTTGTGCTATTTTAGTTAAGCGAAAACAAAATATATATTTGGCAATACAACTGTATGGCTGAGAACGAAACGAAACATAACACAATATTTTATGTAAATTTGTTTGCGTATCTGTGATATGATCTAGGTTTATCTGTAATATGATCTAGGTTTATCCGGGATATGATCTAGGTTTATCTGTGATATGATCTAGGCTTATCCGTGATATGATCTATGTTTATCCGGGATATGATCTAGGTTTATCTGTGATATGATCTAGATTTATAATCTTATTGTGTGAAATGGAACAGTCATTTCGTATTCATAACAGAATCTGAGGTTAAACGTCTTGGATCAGCTCGGCTTGAACTTTTGGCCAAATACGAGAATTAGCTAAATAAAATGTGTTGGAAATGGGTGGTTGTTTATTTTAAATACAAATAATAAAAACAAGCAATTAAGCCTGTTCCATTCTGGACACAGGACGTGTTAGCGCATTTTCGTGTTATGTATCAGTACGTTTGTTAGCTTTCAGTAAATATTTGTAAATTTTGGAAATGTTTATAAATTCAATTGTGTAATGCATATATTTGTAAAAAAAAATATTATAAAGACGTTTCTTTATATTTGAAAAAAAAATTATTGTCTCTTAAATCTAACTACAAGTGGTTTGTGGTTACTGAAATAGGACTCATAATTGAAAACATTCGAAATTGTAGTCATTTAATCGTCCGAAAACTCCGTCAATTGTTGCATAGCTCTGATACTTTCAATTAAACTCAGAACACAAGCTTACTATTTCATTTGATGAGTTTCTTAATAAATCTTGGTGAAACTACGTGCTGCAGTATTTCGCACCAAATGAACGGGTTATTGAACGTACGAGGTGTATATATAATATATAAGCCCCTTAGGAGCCCTGAAGCCCGGCCCTCATAGGTCCTATCGCAAAATGAACTTTTGATGTACACATGGCAGGCCAAGACCTACAAAATGATATATACATCATGGGTCTAGGACTTATAGTTGCTGAGATATAGCGCTCCTTTATTAATATAGCTTATATAGTTAAAAACGGTACTAAGGCCCCTTTTACGGCCCTGAGAGGTCAGATCGCGAAAAGGAAAAAAGTCATTTTTGGCAGGCCAAGACCTACAAAATGATATATACATCATGGGTCTAGGGCTTATGGTTGTTGAGATCTAGGGTGATGACGGACGGACGGACAGACAGACAAAACGGGGACAATAGAGCATTTTTTTTTCGAAAATGCTCTAATAACAAGACTAGATGTTACGGAAATGTTTTCCTAAGGGAATTGAGGGGATGAGTTCCAAAACCTGCTAAAAGCTAAGTACATTTTTTTCAAAAATAGAGTTATCATACTCATTAGCTTATTTCCCTATATTGGCATATATTCTGGGGGTGGTTAATTCCAAAAACTGTTAAATACCGTTTAAATCAGCGCTATTAATTATTAACCCCTCCCAGAATATATGTCAATATAGGGAAAAAGCTAATGAGTATGATGACTCAATTTTTGAAAATTTTGTACTTAGCAGGTTTTGGAACTCACCCCCTCAATTCAGCTGCGAAGTGAATCTTGATATGATGAATAATACATGACTTTAGATTTCAGGAGAAGAAAAATAAAACTCTAAAAAATTTTGCAGACATTGTATTAATAATAATAATAATAAAAGAATGCAACTGGACAGTTAAAGTAAAAAAGGTTGAATCTAATGTTGAAAAAAAGTTTATGAGGTTGAATATCCGAAAACTTTCCATTGTGTGTAACCAATCATAGATAGTATATGGAAATTAATTGGAGTGGGGAAGATAGATTTAAAAAAAAAACAATGCCCAGAAAGTAAGTCAAATCAATTTTGAAAACGAATTGCTCAATCTATAGAAATCAGACGAAATGACGTGATAGTATTTGATTGGTTCTTTATTCTGTTTTTAATGGAGGGGAGAAAAAAGAAATATTTTGCTGTTTGTTAAATAAAAAGGGTTGGTGGGAGTAGGGTCGCTAAAAATGATGGGAACCAAATGTCTATAAATAGAAACACAGTTTCCCAAACACACTCGACTCCAAGACACACATGCCTCCCAGACACACTCGACTCCAAGACACACATGACTCCAAGACACACAGAAGTGACAGGACTCCCATACACATTTGACTCCCAGACACACTCGACTCCCAGACACACACGACTCCCAGACACACTCGACTCCAAGACACACATGACTCCAAGACACACAGAAGTGACAGGACTCCCATACACATTTGACTCCCAGACACACTCGACTCCCAGACACACACGACTCCCAGACACACACTCGACTCTCAGACACACATTCGACTCCCAGACTTGTTTTTAATAAATTAATCTTCAGACTGAGATCAACAATTATATTTTATCCATTTGTATACCTGGATGAATATAATGAACATCATGTCTTACTCAAAGATCTGTGCATGTTGCTTGCTAAAATTATTTTTTTTTTTATTTAGCAAGTTTATCTCTACCAAATGTCGTCTCCCTTCAAGACAAATAGCTACAAAACAATAACACAGTAACCCGGGAATTTTTCAGCCGCACATAAAATGTTGCATTATTCGATACGTGGAAAGTTGTAGTTTTATGTCTAGAGAAAGTAAGAGAGAGAGAGAGAGACAAAGAAAGCAAGAGAAAGAGATAAAGAGAAATGCAGTTAGAAAGAGATAAAGAGAAATGCAGTTAGAATACAGAGAATTCTTTGTCAAGAGAAAACAAAAGCTGTCCACCAGAGCCGTGGCTAGCTGTTGTGGCGCTTTCTGCAAGTTATTTTTTTGTGTGTGCACCCTCCTCCAAATCTGAAAAGTGCAAAAACATTTAACAGTGCCCTTACGGCGCCCCTTTCTCATATTTTGGTGCCCAGTGCGGCAACACACAACCCGTAGTGCCCTGTGCGACTGTGTCCACGTGATTATTTGATC
The DNA here is from genome assembly GCA_021962125.1 of Bulinus truncatus. Classification (NCBI taxonomy): domain Eukaryota; kingdom Metazoa; phylum Mollusca; class Gastropoda; family Planorbidae; genus Bulinus; species Bulinus truncatus. The sequence goes on along the minus strand of JAGDYQ010000130.1, from coordinate 2,569,109 downwards.
CAATCAAAAACTTAAACTCTTGAAGGAAGAAACAATCGAGTAATTCATAAATCAATTTGGGAAAAATAGAAACACAACTATAAATAAACCGGTGTGAACTTTTATAGCCGTTTCCATCCATCAGACAAAATTGTGTTAATGTGATTGTTGTCTGTTCACAGTTATATTACTTGTTAATGTAGTGTTGGTGTGATTGTTGTCTGTTCAGTTAATTTACTTGTTAATGTAGTGTTAGTGTGATTGTTGTCTGTTCACAGTTAATTTACTTGTTAATGTAGTGTTAGTGTGATTGTTGTCTGTTCACAGTTAAATTACTTGTTAATGTAGTGTTAGTGTGATTGTTGTCTGTTCACAGTTAAATTACTTGTTAATGTAGTGTTAGTGTGATTGTTGTCTGTTCACAGTTAAATTGTTTAATCACAGGAGGACTATTCTATTTCCTGCAGGCAGTCGCCAATGAAGACATGTTACTGAAATGTAGTAAAATAAAGGAAAAATACAGGAGACAGTAGAATGGCTTATGTTTTAAAATTAGTTTTAAGTTGATAATTTGTATTGTGATTATTATTGGTGGACTTCATACTGAGTAGCTGGACAGTTTGACCCACTTATTGGTGTTGTGAGAACAAAAGATGCCGGTAGATGGGTGTTTTTCTTTTTACGATTTCTGAGCACATCCTACAGGGAGGACACACTAAGAGGACAAGCTTTAAAGACGCATTGTGGGGGAGGACACACTTTGTGGACACACTAAGAGGACAAGATAAGCACACAGAATAAGTGAGGACACACTTTGTAGACACACTATGTGGACACACTATATGGACACACTATGTGGACACACTATGTGGACACACTTTGTGGACACACTATTTGGACACACTTTGTGGACACACTGTGTGAACACACTATTTGGACACACTAAGAGGACAAGATAAGCACACAGAATAAGGAAGGACACACTTTGTAGAAGCACTGTGTGGACACACTATATGGACACACTATGTCGACACACTATGTGGACACACTATGTGGACACACTTTGTGGACACACTATTTGGACACACTTTGTGGACACACTTTGTGAACACACTATTTGGACACACTAAGAGGACAAGATAAGCACACAGAATAAGGAAGGACACACTTTGTAGAAGCACTGTGTGGACACACTATATGGACACACTATGTGGACACACTATGTGGACACACTATGTGGACACACTTTGTGGACACACTATTTGGACACACTTTGTGGACACACTTTGTGAACACACTATTTGGACACACTAAGAGGACAAGATAAGCACACAGAATAAGGAAGGACACACTTTGTAGAAGCACTGTGTGGACACACTATATGGACACACAATGTGGACACACTATGTGGACACACTTTGTGGACACACTATTTGGACACACTAAGAGGACAAGATAAGCACACAGAATAAGGGAGGACACACTTTGTAGACACACTGTGTGGACACACTATATGAACACACTATGTGGACACACTATGTGGACACACTTTGTGGACACACTTTGTGGACACACTTTGTGGACACACTATGTGGACACACTTTGTGGACACACTTTGTGGACACACTATTTGGACACACTTTGTGGACACACTTTGTGGACACACTTTGTGGACACACTAAGAGGACAAGATAAGCACACAGAATAAGGGAGGACACACTTTGTAGACACACTGTGTGGACACACTATATGGACACACTATGTGGACACACAATTTGGACACGCTATATGGACACACTATGTGGACACACTATTTGGACACACTTTGTGGACACACTATGTGGACACACTATTTGGACACACTAAGACGACAAGATAAGCACACAGAATAAGGGAGGACACACTTTGTAGACACACTGTGTGGCACACTATATGGACACACTATGTGGACACACTATGTGGACACGCTATTCGGACACACTTTGTGGACACACTAAGAGGACAAGCTATAAGGACGCAATTTGAGGGAGGACACACTATATGGACACAATAAAAGGACATGCTATATGGGTATACACACTATTAATACACATTGTGATGTCACACATTCACGCACTATAAGGACAATATTGTGACCTCACACATTTATGACACACAAAGGTCTCTTCAAGAGGAGACACTACAAGACCTCTTGAAGATGAGTTGAATGACATACTCGAATGACACATTGTGTATTCTCATGTTGTCAAAGATCAAACAACTAGCGGTAAATCAAAAAGAAAAAACAATGTTTCCAGTGGAGCTAATCACTAGGAAGTTATAATTTTCTCCCGGAAGAAAAGATTCAATCAGAAAATTTCTTAATTTAAGGTTCCAAAAAAAATTGCTTCTAAATTTAATTCAGCATGTTTTTTTTTATATTTGAGGTTTTTGTTTTATTTTTTAAAGGAAATTGTAATTATCTGTAATTTTACTTATTACCTTTGCCTCTTTGTAATATTTTTTCTTTAATTCTGAACTGCTCTGTAGATTTTAAAGCCCTGGTTTATTTATTTTCAACTAAAAGAACTGCTGCAGAAAAGGGGCTCAATGCTGACCAATATACCACATTTAAATTATTTAGTCCTTGTCTTAGCCCCCCCCCCTCCTTTCCTCCCCACCCCCCGGGAGCACTGGTTTGCCTTGAGTGGCCCATTGTCTATTAAGACGGCTCTCTGAGGCAGAGGCAGGCCCGTAGCGTGCGGGAGGCCGGGGGGTGGGTCGGGCGGGTCCCCTGTGTTTTGTCTGTCCCCCTCTGCTTATTTATTCTACCTCGCAAAATGTATTACCTACTCCCGCCCCCTTGATAATGCCTGGCCCCCTGCTGTAGAATGACTGGCTCCTGCTGTAGAATTTTCACGCTGCGGGGCTGGGCAGAGGCAGCCTAAGCCCTAAGATATAAGCGAGGCTTAGAGAGAGAGAGAGAGTCATTTGAGACTGAAGACAGGCATTGTGTTTATGTATGGCTAATGTCAGATAGTGCGTATATGTATGGCTGTTGACAGATGTAATTTGTATGTGAGGCGGATAACACATATAGTTTTTTTTTTATGTGACACAGGAAATACTTCTTTCTTCTTAATCAAAAAGCTTAGTACAAAAAGAGTGTAGGGCAAAAGGTCATCTAGGCACAAAGGTCGCCTTGGGACACCATGACCCATCACTTGCCTGTTAACAGTCAACAATTTTTAATTTGAATCATGGAAGTCAATGGTCGATTTTTTTTTGGGTACTTGAAAAACTACCAACGTCAGGTGTCAACGTACAAAACCTATATGTCAACCAGCAGCTTTAGGTGTCAACCTACAAATCTCAGATGTCAACCTACTAACCCTGGATGTCAACCTACCAGACTAAAATGTCAACCTACTAACTCTGGATGTCAACCTACCAGACTGAGATGTCAACCTAGTACCAACCAACATAAGGTGTCAGCCTACAAACAAACCTCATATGACACCGTACCAACAAACTTCAACATATCAATCAACCTCAGATGTCAATCTACCAGCCTCAGATGTCAACCTTCCAGCCTCAGATGTCAACCTACCCGCCACAGATGTCAACCTACCCGCCTCAGATGTCAACCTACCAGCCTCAGATGTCAACCTACCCGCCTCAGATGTCAACCTACCAGCCTCAGATGTCAACCTACCAGCCTCAGATGTCAACCTACCAGCCTCAGATGTCAACCTACCAACCTCAGATGTCAACCTACCAACCCCAGATGTCAACATACCAGCCTCAGATGTCAACCTACCAGCCTCAGATGTCAACCTACCAGCCTCAGATGTCAACCTGCTATCCTTAAAGGAGACCAGTGGTTTCCAACATTTGCTTCTCTAAACCCGCACAAATCACATACTATGTTGAGAGTTTTACAAGTTTGGGGAGTCCCCATTTGTAGACCAGAAGACTAATGAGGAGTAATTAATAGGTAAACGTATCTACAAGAATGTAGAAAAGTCCAACTCTAAATAGACGAGACGTGTCCAAGAAACAATTTATCATCAACTATTGTAAATCTAGTGACCGGAAATAAAACTAACGAAATTAAGAAGAGGGAGAAATACAAATAAAAACAGCGAACAACAAGAAGAAGAAAATAATTTAATTACCGCCCAAAATCACGTTTGGAATCGTTCATTCTGTTCTCGTCTGCTGAAAGCAACCAATCGAAATGAAACTAACTAAGGGGGGGGGGGGGGGAGTGAATTGGAAAAGTAATTGTGTTTAAGAGCTGAAAACAGAGGACAAACCATCATTATTTGGCAAGTGACTTTTGAGGTTAGAAGTCTAAAAAGAATTAAGCTCATTTCAATTTATTTTATAAAAAAAAAAAAAAAGTTGGGGGTCAAACTAAATGAAACTTGCATCATCAATTTATAGGGGAAATGGTCTATAGATATATATATATATATATAGATTTTCTCTAACAGTGCTTCTCAATCCGTGTCCCGCGAGAAAGTAGTTATTGACCATCATTAATTTATAGAGGAAATAGTCTACACAATTATGTAGGGCGCCTTACAGTGCTTCTCAATCCGTGTTCCGCGAAAAAGGGGGGTTTTCCGTGAAGCAAACCTTATGTGTTCCGCAAATTTAAAAAAAGTGAAATACACAAGTAAATTTTTTTTTGTAATAGAGTATTCCTGTTATCAATTCTCTCTGTCTTTCATCCTCTGTTTAAAAGTAAATAAATAAATTCTACGAGTTCTGCTAGAAAATGTCAAAGTTTCAGTGTCATTAAAATTTTTTTTTTAATTTGAGAACCTTTGGCTTAACATATTTCTTATTTATTTTAGGGGGAAGCGAAATACAAAAAAATAGTTTAGCCTGACCCTTGTAAACATACGTGAAAAGATTAAAGTTATAAAAGATCAAAGTTTAAAAAAAATATCAGAAATATTAATGTTACAAAGTCCACGATTGTGAATATTTGTCAATTTATTTTCTTACTAAACATGATTTATTTTCTTACTAAACATGATTTATTTTCTTACTAGACATGATTAATTTTCTTACTAGACATGATTAATTTTCTTACTAGACATGATTAATTTTCTTACTAGACATGATTAATTTTCTTACTAGACATGATTAATTTTCTTACTAGACATGATTAATTTTCTTACTAGACATGATTAATTTTCTTACTAGACATGATTAATTTTCTTACTAGACATGATTAATTTTCTTACTAGACATGATTAATTTTCTTACTAGACATGATTAATTTTCTTACTAGACATGATTAATTTTCTTACTAGACATGATTAATTTTCTTACTAGACATGATTAATTTTCTTACTAGACATGATTAATTTTCTTACTAGACATGATTAATTTTCTTACTAGACATGATTAATTTTCTTACTAGACATGATTAATTTTCTTACTAGACATGATTAATTTTCTTACTAGACATGATTAATTTTCTTACTAGACATGATTAATTTTCTTACTAGACATGATTAATTTTCTTACTAGACATGATTAATTTTCTTACTAGACATGATTAATTTTCTTACTAGACATGATTAATTTTCTTACTAGACATGATTTATTTTCTTACTAGACATGATTTATTTTCTTACTAGACATGATTTATTTTCTTACTAAACATGGATTTATTTTCTTACTAAACATGATTTATTTTCTTACTAAACATGATTTATTTTCTTACTAAACATGATTTATTTTCTTACTAAACATGATTTATTTTCTTACTAAACATGATTTATTTTCTTACTAAACATGATTTATTTTCTTACTAAACATGATTTATTTTCTTACTAAACATGATTTATTTTCTTACTAAACATGATTTATTTTCTTACTAAACATGATTTATTTTCTTACTAAACATGATTTATTTTCTTACTAAACATGATTTATTTTCATTTATTTTCTTACTAAACATGATTTATTTTCTTACTAAACATGATTTATTTTCTTACTAAACATGATTTATTTTCTTACTAAACATGATTTATTTTCTTACTAAACATGATTTATTTTCATACTAAACATGATTTATTTTCATACTAAACATGATTTATTTTCATACTAAACATGATTTATTTTCTTACTAAACATGATTTATTTTCTTACTAAACATGATTTATTTTCTTACTAAACATGATTTATTTTCTTACTAAACATGATTTATTTTTTCTTACTAAACATGATTTATTTTCTTACTAAACATGATTTATTTTCTTACTAGACATGATTTATTTTCTTACTAGACATGATTTATTTTCTCTTACTAGACATGATTTATTTTCAATTAGACCATGATTTATTTTCTAACTTGACATGATTTATTTTTTACTAGACATGATTTATTTTCTTACTAGACATGATTTATTTTCTTACTAGACATGAATTTATTTTCCTACTAGACATGATTTATTTTCCTACTAGACATGATTTATTTTCTTACTAAACATGATTTATTTTCTACTAGACATGATTTATTTTCTTACTAGACATGATTTATTTTCTTACTAGACATGATTTATTTTCTTACTAGACATGATTTATTTTCTTACTAGACATGATTTATTTTCTTACTAGACATGATTTTTTTTCTTACTAGACATGATTTTTTTTCTTACTAGACATGATTAATTTTCTTACTAGACATGATTAATTTTCTTACTAGACATGATTTATTTTTCTTACTAGACATGATTTATTTTTCTTACTAGACATGATTTATTTTCTTACTAGACATGATTTGTTTTTCTTACTAGACATGATTTATTTTTCTTACTAGACATGATTTATTTTCTTACTAGACATGATTTATTTTCTTACTAAACATGATTTATTTTCTTACTAAACATGATTTATTTTCTTACTAAACGTGATTTATTTTCTTACTAAACGTGATTTATTTTCTACTAAACGTGATTTATTTTCTTACTAAACGTGATTTATTTTTTCTTTACTAAACGTGATTTATTTTCTCTTACTAAACGTGATTTATTTTCTTACTAAACGTGATTTTATTTTCTTACCAAACGTGATTTATTTTCTTACCAAACGTGATTTATTTTTTCTTACTAAACGTGATTTGTTTTTTCTTACCAAACGTGATTTATTTTCTCTTACCAAACGTGATTTATTTTCTTACTAAACATGATTTATTTTCTTACTAAACATGATTTATTTTCTTACTAAACATGATTTATTTTCTTGCCTAAACATGATTAATTTTCTTACTAAACATGATTAATTTTTCTTACTAAACATGATTAATTTTCTTACTCAAACATGATTAATTTTCTTACTAAACATGATTTATTTTCTTACTAAACATGATTAATTTTCTTTTTACTAAACATGATTAATTTTCTTATGTAAACCATGATTTCTCTATTTTACATTACTATTTTACATGATTTATTTTCTTACTAAACATGATTTATTTTCTTACTAAACATGATTTATTTTCTTACTAAACATGATTTATTTTCTTACTAAACATGATTTATTTTCTTACTAGACATGATTTATTTTCTTACTAGACATGATTTATTTTCTTACTAAACATGATTTATTTTCTTACTAAACATGATTTATTTTCTTACTAAACATGATTTATTTTCTTACTAAACATGATTTATTTTCTTACTAAACATGATTTATTTTCTTACTAAACATGATTTATTTTCTTTACTAAACATGATTTTACACATTTAGAACATCATGACATTTTTGGGGGGGTTGTGGGGGGGGGTGGGGGGGGGAAATCACTTTAAAAAAAAATTTGGGTCAAAATAAATGACAGCAATAAAAGTTTTTCCTTCAGGGAACAAATAAAAACGTGGACAGTAAAAGTTCTATTGCTTGACCTACCAGCATTACTGTTAATGTATTCCCATTTGTGTCTATATAGGAGTGAAACGTGAGTTTACTTAGTTTGAAATACACAGTGAAGTCGGGGGGGGCATTTCATTCGCTTGATTTTACTGCCAGTGTAAATGTATCCAGAATCCAGTGTAAATTAATTAATTGTAAAAGTATTAAGAGTAAATGCATCAACTGTAGATGCATTAAATGTAAATACATCAATTGTAAATGCATCAAGTGTAAATGTATCAAGTGTAAATTTATCAATTGTAAATGTATCAAGTGTAAATGTATCAAGTGTAAATGTATCACTTGTAAATGCATCAAGTGTAAATGTATCAAGTGTAAATTTATCAAGTGTAAATGCATCAAGTGTAAATGCATCAACTGTAAATTTATCAAGTATAAATGCATCAAGTGTAAATGTTTCAAGTGTAAATGCATCCAGTGTATATGCATCCAGTGTAAATGCATCCAGTGTAAATGCATCCAATGTAAATGCATCAAGAGTA
>JAGDYQ010000130.1:2419025-2560216 GCA_021962125.1 Bulinus truncatus | reverse complement strand
TTATAGTGGAATTGTAATTTCAAAGTCTTTGTCATTGTGCTGTTTTTGTTCTTCTGTGTTTTTTTTTCACTTTTACTGTTGCTACTGTCATGTATTTTTGTTATTGATGACTGGACACTTGCTTTCTTTCAATGCTCTTCTTGTATTTTTCTGTCATCGTCTTGTTAACATTCTTTAACATGATCTTCCTTCTTTGACAGCTGTTTATCAATGCCACTCATTTTCTTTTGCCTAGTGCTATTCTGGTCCTCCAAAAATACTCTGTCCTCATCAGTGGCGCAACCAGGTGGGTGGCAGGGGGGGGGCTTGAGCCCCCCCTCCCACAAGCTAAATCATCAATACATAATTTTCGTTATAAAGTTACAAAAAAGACTGTCAAACTGTCTTTTTTCACTATGTGAGTCCCCCCCCCCAGCACTTTTTGCTGGTCCTCATGAATTTTGATTAGCTGTACAGCTTCTTGGTAAGCAATCTACTTAATAAAAGGTAAGTGTGTGTTTCTGTTTTACCAATAGTATTTGATAAAGTAATAACTTGACTTGCTTTCGACCTAATCGATCACGTGACTTGCTTCCGACCTAATCGATCACGTGACTTGCTTTCGACCCGGAAGAGGATAAACACCTTGAAATATAGTCGAAAATAAAATATAAAATTCCACCCGTCGATCGACGAGCTTAAAACATTCATTTAATAAAATGGTATGTTTAAGTAAAAATTAAATAAAATGAGGGAACAAAAAACTTAATTTAAACGTGAGTGATTCTATCAGTAAGCAGACTGTTTATAGTTTGAGTTGACTTCATCACTCGCTCACAATTGTTTTGTGGTTGTTGACAGCTGAGTTTAATTGGTTGTTGACAGCTGAGTTTAATTGGTTGTTGACAGCTGAGTTTAATTGTATTGAAAAATGGAGGAGCCTTGCTGTTCAAAAAAATGGCCGTCTGTTATCCATTGTGATCATGTATTAAGATATATTAGGAAGGCTGTTTTGTTTGTGTGTCCACATTATTTCAAAAAATGTTATGAAAAATAGACAATACCACCCGTCGTTCAAAGGGTTAAAATACTTGTATGAAATAGTTTATGTGTTTTTTCTTCAAAGTTTTTCCTCTGAGTCGTTGTGCATCACTTGCTCTTCCCTTATTCTTCTCAATAAGCTGCTATTCTTCTAAAACAGATTTTAGTTTTTCAATAACATGTGTGTCTTATGTTGAAATTCTAGCCTTATTCCCTAATCACAACATCTGATATGAAGTCAGGCCCGTAGCCAGCATTATTGGATGAGGGGGCGAAGATATTTTTCGGGGGGGGGGGGGGGGCGAAGAAGATGGAGGCGCGAACTGCCGAACGCTAGCTAACGGAGAGGAGGGGTTTGGTGAGGGAAACTCACTGAGATGCCCTCCCCAAGAAATTTTGTGCAGTTCCATATTTGGAATGGTGCATTTTAGTACCGATTGTTTAGCTATTAATTAGAAATATAAAATTTTAACTACATATCAATAATGTATGGCATGTTGCAGTTTTGGTAAAAATAATTTAAATAGTAAAGATTTGTAATGATAAATATTTATTGAGGCGGAGCAATTTATAAATATATTGACCATTTGTTCTGCTACACTATTGTTACATAATAGATACCTGATTTATATTATTATACTGTTGGTTTAACGTATAACCCGGAAAGAACGACACAGATGCACGAATATAGCTTAGCTATGTGTGTGATATTTCTTATAAAATATTGTAAACAAAGAACAGATCCATCAACAAAAACTTGACCAGTCGCAATTATTAAATTTAAAATAAAATTAATTCTGCTTAAAAGTACACTTTCAAATTAAATAACATCACTCAGAAACCACGCACGTTGTACTTTATTATTTTATTATACATATGTATTAAATGAAGTCAGAAGTCAATGTTATTTTATTAACTTATTTAAGTTCATAGTTGTCTTCTGAAGATATCAATATATAAAACTATTCCAAGGTTGCGAACTTATATTATTATACGTTTCAAATCTGCAAACGTCGTGGTTTAGCAATAAATTAATCTAAAAATGCTTAAGCATTCAGATTGTCTGTTAAATCTTTTTCAAATGCAAGCAGGACAAGATTGCTTAGACGCTTTTGTAACATTGATCTGCGATATGCGTTGAGCATTCGTGTGAGGGTTGAGAAACTGTTCTCACACACGGCTGTTGAGGCCCCAAATGCCAATGCTGCCCAAAATACCCAAAAGTGAACTTCAATAAGATTGAATCTTTTATGGCCGAAAATTAGATCATTTATATAGACCTGTGTACGTAAAATAGCCTGGATTATTGCCAAAATATAAACTTTTAAGTTTTTATTACTATTGATTTATTGAACAAAATGATTGAAGTTTTACAGCCGTTATTATTAAAATTTTGCCAAAAAGCTCTAATCATGCACGGGGATGTGGGGACTCAGGTCATGCACGGGGGGTCTCAGCCCCATAGCCCTCGTCTGGCTACGGGCCTGTATGAAGTTGGATAGGCACTTTCAGAAACTGTTTTCTTTTCTGTATGATGATGGTAGCAAAACACTTTCAGCACATCACCAGTTGTGGGCAAGACATTTGCTGGTAGTACATCTTGTAAATGTCCAATAAGCCATACTTCAGTTTTCTGGGAGTTAAACTTTTGGTTTTTCCATGAGTCTCTAATTCTGTACTGTAGTCAGCATCAGAGAAATCTTACGTGATTAACAGATTTTATTTGTCAAAATGACAGACAAAATTATCAAAATAACAGCAAATTGTTCAACAAGCAACATGGCATCTGTGAACATAAACAATAAAACATTGCTTTAGAATATTTATTACCATGGAATACATTAGACAATTATTCAGGGCACTAAGAGCAGATATGAGTGAATGAATAAGTAAGCAATAACCAAAAACCGATAGTATACTGTGCATTACAAGATATGAGTGAATGAATAAGTAAGCAATAACCAAAACCGATAGTATACTGTGCATTACAATACTCTGGTGTCCTGAGCAACCTCTGAATGTTGATATATTCGGCCATTTTTAGAGCATTTTCGAAAGAAAAATGTTCTATTGTCTCCGTTTTGTCTGTCTGTCTGTCCGTCATCACCCTAGATCTCAACAACCATAAGTCCTAGACCCATGATGTATATATCATTTAGTAGGTCTTGTCCTGCCATGTGTGCATCAAAAGTCCATTTCGCGATCTGACCTCTGAGGGCCGTAAAAGGGGGCTTATAAAGTACCGTTTTTACTATATAAGCTATATTAACAAAGGAGCGCCCTAGATCTCAGCAACCATAAGTCCTAGACCCATGATGTATATATCGTTTTGTAGGTCTTGGCCTGCCAAGTGTACATCAAAAGTTTATTTTGCGATCTGACCTCTCAGGGCCGATTATAAGAGTTTTTTAGGTACCGTTTTTGCTTATATTTTAAATATAAATAATAAAAGCTAATCAAAGGGACGTAATCATTATTTATTTTTGTAACAGTTATTCAACATGATTACTTCCCTCTCTATTTATCAAAACCCATACACGTGGAGCTAAAATCTATGGCTGTAACCCGGAAAAAAAATACGGATTTCGTCCGGCGTAACCGTAGCCACTGCTTACACGAAAATGCTCTAAAATGTCCTTTGTCCGAAACGGAAGACTTAAATTGCTTGTTTCTTTATTCAAGTTCTTGGGACCAAAACAAAAGTTTTCAGAGGGTGTGCTATTAAATCAGAGATTTTTTTTCTCTCCATTCTTTCATGAACCACCCTAATGCAAGGGTATAGATTATCTCTTCGGTTATACTCTGGGTTATATGTACCAGTATATAGATTATCGCGTCTGTTACACTCGGGGTTATACGTCTTATATTTAATAATTTTTGTTTTTGCATGTGGTCGCATTTTATATTTAATAAGTGCGACAACTTTCTATGACACACTCACGACACATATTGAACCTGGTTATGTCTTTTTACATTTTTTTTCAGAATCTTATTTTACATAGTATTTTTAATGAACAAATGTGAACAAATATTAATTTATATTAATTTCAATTTCATTCAACTGTAATCGTCTGTTTGTAATTAATTTTGTAGGAAAGCAAATTTGTCAACAAATAAAGCTTGTAAAGTTTTAAAAATAATAAGCGAACACTCTCGCAATATTGAAGCTCCTTCGCAGTCAGGAGTGTATAAGGCAACCTATAAAGAAGCGGAATTGTTGAAGTTGCAGTTTAAAAACAGCTTACCAAATTTTGAATGGTGCATACATTTTGACAGAAAAAGAATAGAAGGAGAAAAACAAGTTGTTTTACTGAAAAACGTTGAAAAAGAAATTCGATTAGCCATATTGTCTGACAAATGGAAAAGCAGAGACAATATTTATAGCGAATAGGGCTGTTCTAGATGAATACGAACTCTACTCACGTATTCGAGTAATTATTTGCGATACAACGAATACAAATTCTGGCAGCAAAAATGATGTGGTACGCAAGTTGCAAAATTACTGTCAACAGAACAGTGGAGAAATCACTTCAGCTACCAGCTTCATGTTTTAGCCTAGTACTCAAGCATGCTATGGATTCTGTTTTAGTCCAAACATTTCTTACCCATTTGTTGTTGAAATTAGCGCAAAATACGAGTCCCTTAAAGAGAAGTTTAGTTCTCAAGATAGTAGTCCAGAAATCATGTGAGAAAACAAAGGATGGAGAGATGACATGAAGTTTTTACATCATTTGACGCAAGTATTTCACTATTACGAATTAAAAAAAACCTTTCCAGTAGATCACTTCCAGAGACTGGCGGCTTAAAGTAATGCTCGTTGGAATTCAAGTGCAATACTAGCACTTCTGGCATTCATTCTATTCCGGAAATTAGAAACGAGAAATTTGAACTTTTGTGTGCTTTCATAGCGAGAACATGGTCTGAAGCATGGCTTTCAGATCAAAGGGACTGGAAAATAGGAAAAGGGATTTTAGCACCTGCTTTGCATAGATACACTGAAGCAGAAAGATGCTTCTTGAGGCACTGGGTCTGTGAAGATTCAGCAATACCTGGTATAGAACGAAGTTACTGCTATGCAGAAAGAGCTATACACATAATGCAAGATATTGTTCCAAGTTGCGAGACTTCAAAGACACTTAATAACTGTTTTATTCTCACTAATGATGAAACATAAAACTTGTATGTTTCCTATGCTGTCCTATAATATTATTTCATATTTTGGACATCTCTATATTCATGCTTACATGCATTGCATTTGTTGTTCTTATGTAACTTTCCATTACAGTGTTGTGTCACATATATCAATATATGATATTCGTTTTATGGTTTGGTGGGGAAGGTTTTTCAAATAATTCCAGAAAAGGTTATTTGTGTCATAATACACTCATGAAAAGTCACCTTTTCTTGACATGTAAATATGAGCTTACAAGAAAGTCATAACCCTAGTGTACATGTAGTAAGAATTATTTTGTTTCGAATGTGCACCTGTTTGTCAAAATCTTCAAAACAGCTCAAAAATAAAAACAAATGAAAAATTTAATTTTTAAAAAATAAAATTTTTCTTGCAACAAAACACAAATACTAACAAAAGTAAAAGTAAAATTTTCTGTTGAGAATAAATGGTTTTTAAAATCCGACAGCTATTACTATCACAATAGAAATACAGAAGGAAAAAAATTTAAGCAATCGAATTTAATACAACCTTTGGAGTTCTTCTTAGCTCACAATCTATTAGAACATCACTTTGAATAACACAAATTGAATATATAATTTAAAATCATAAAAACTTGTAATAAATGTATTCCATAAAGTCTTTACTAAAACATACATTTAAGATATATTTCTGGGGTTCACTTAAACTGTGGAAGTCAGTTTCTACCGTGAATGAGTCGAATGTCAAATATATTCTCATACACACATTGTTTCCGGTTTATATATTAGATAAGAGGTCGGCAAACATGTTGAGACGTGGGTCACAAAGGTTTCTTAAACTGTCTGAAGGGCCGTACAAAGAGCTGAAGAAAGGCGTGAAACGTAATGAGCTGGCAGCCTGTAATGAGCTCACAGTCTGTAATGATCTGACAGACTGTAATGATCTGACAGGCTGTAGTCTGGTCATCTCCGTAGTTAATAGACAAAAATATGTTTTTTAAAATAAAATTGCTAATTTCAACAAATTTGCGTATCAGTAATGAGATAATATTTCACTCTTTGAAATTATAAAATACATTTTAAGATAAATACATTAAATGTGTCTACATTTATCACAATAACATGACTATTTTGAAATCACATGGTCAATTTTATAGAAGAAACTAAAACCCAAAAAGTTTTCGTTAAATTTCTATCGACATTAAAATTTAGTGAAGGAAATTCAGAGGTCTACTATAGTCATAAACACAATTATACTAAAAACCAAATACATGTATACTGTTACATTTTTTTGAGACTGTGAGCTCATAAATTGGCCAAAGGGGCACTCAGACAAATCTTCGTTTAGAGCCATTTCTTCATACTCGTTTAAACTTTGGGCAACAACTTCACACCAAATGCCATTTTCTCTTAAGTATTGTTCCGATTTTTCTGTTGAGATAGATAAACAAATGTGTATGCTATTGTTGACATTAGTCGGAATGTCTATCTTTCGTTCACTAATCAAGTTAGTCATCAATGATTTTAATAGCCACAATAAGTAATCGTTATTCAATATTGTCTCTATTTGTTCTTGATATACATTAAAATACATTTCTATCACAGAAAATGTTCCTTCATAATCTTTAACTTTTTTTACTAAAGAATGTTTCCAGTTTTTAATCATGCCCACATTTTGAATTTCCATCAGATAACAATTTATAAACTGTGCCAGTTGGTTTATAAAAGTTTTTATTGAAGGAGAAATAATGGAAGGTACGGCAATGTTCATCGCATAGATTTTTTGGCTTAAGGTGAAGTTTTTGCTCGAAAGCTTATTACAATCAGCATTCTTGACTTGATAATTATTCTTGATGTTCTGCTTTATGGGACATGTTACTTTTTGCCAGGGAAAGACATTAGTTTCGCATAAAATTGTCATGATTTCGTTTTCTAGAGATACGATCACATTGAAATTAAAATTTTTCCCTCCTTCTAATGTTAATGCAGAAAAGTTTGTTTGTCCATTACATTCAGCACAATATTTGTTATTGTACTTATTTCCTTTTGAATAAACAAAAGACAAATACGTGGGGCATTTTGATATCGCCTCACAACTGGAGCTATTGTCACCACATGTACCTATACTTCTTGATCCATGAGAAAAACCTAAACACGATGGCATTTCATACTCTCTTTTGCTACTAGTTCCGTATTTCATTTCAAATGATACTTTACCAGTCGTAGATAATTTGTGTTTGTCAAACATCGTATTCCAAAGTAGAGGTGTAGATGCATTTCCTTTATGACAGTCGTAGACCGACATATTGATGAAATGGATGTCCGTGGACAGGTCAGTTACAGGAGCCTCTTTTATTAAAGTATGGATTAAAATATTAGTAATCGTCAAGTTTGGATTTAAAAATGTATCAGCCTGACGTACGTAATTTTCAAGGGCTTCAATCGTCACCAATCTGGATCCCTGTATTTTACTAGGGCAGCTCGCAATGACTAACACATCAGAAACACACTGTACGTACGACTGCATTAGGTTTGTGTAGTAAGAAGGCATTGTATGTTTTAAGTGTGGACATTCTGTGTCAAAGTCCTCACAACAGTTGTTGTAAACTAAACACTTCTGGTCACAGGAACAAGGCATGGAAGAGAACTCACCGCATCTGTTTTTACATATGTCAACTACGCCGCCTAGAAAGCAAAACGAAACCCTTTTTTTGTACAAAGTAAGTTTTGTTATTAATCAAAGAAAAAATGTTTCAACACGCATTTAACGATAGTTTTAAATACAGCTCTACAATTTTTGAGCCATTGATATGTTGGGAAATTCCTTTTAATTTGTCAATTTTAAAAATTTTCATACAGCTAGGACCAATCTTACAAATTTTGTTAAAACGTTCATCTGTCTTTACATTTACCAATCCCAGGTTCTAAAACAAACAAACCAAAAAACATTACTTACTGCTTGCAGACCGCTTAATTCATGAGTTTATTCCTGTTGACTACTTAACATATACTTTTTTTTCCCCGTCTACTAATTGGAAATTTTGTATTTATTTATACGAGCTAAAAAAAAAAACATCACCCACAATGCCATATTGTTCAAACATAAGTGCGTGTTTGATTGTGAATATTTTCTGCATCTGACATTTCCGGTTACTGCTGCTGGTTTTAAAGAAACTAAGACTGCTCTTTAACGTTAGGGTTGTTGTGTATTTTACAAAGCAAAGACAGACGTACAGTGAAAGTGATGGAGTTCTTTAAATAATCAAGAAAAGATGTCAATTTGCATGTATTTATAAAATATAAATATTTTCAAAAGGTATTTTTAAATACACCTAGTCTACATGAATTATAAACGTTGGCTAGCACCAATGAATATTTTTACTTCTTTAATTTAGTTATCGTAAAACGATTTATTTTTACATGAAAATCTAAAGAACTAGTCTAGACTAAATGTGAAACCAAAAGAAAACTTTCAAAAAACAACAACTCAAATATTTAACAATAATAACAAATCTATACCATGGCGAATTTGGCTAGAAGTCAACAGAAGAAAAACTGAAACCAGCAGAAATACTCCAATGCAGGTCATTGTTGTTTTGCCCCAGTGGCTTGGGTATTTTCTCTTTTAATATTGACTTTGAAATCTTTCGTAAAACCTATAGAACAAATAGTAAGGTGAATTATACATATGATTTTTTTTAAACGTTCATAAACAAAACGAGTAACGTACGGGGGGGGGGGGGCAAGAATTTGTAATATAAGGTTTTAATGTGCAAGAAAAAAAGGGGGAGAGAGAAAGTATACATTTCTGGACACGTTTTATTTATTTATTTAATGTTTGAGTTGCTTACATGGTGAAACTGACACTGATAAACATAATTATGTAGCGGGTCTTAACCTATCCAATACTATAAAGAGTTCATCCCTCAAATTGTGACAACTCCATCTTGTATTTTAAAAGACTATAGTGTCAAATGTTTTGTCACCCCAATATAGTAAGCAATTTATTATAGTATTGTCCATAAAAAAACTTATAAAAGCGGCCAGGTATTGTTTTTATGTTAGCTGGTTACGGTATCTGCCTATAGGCTACATGGTACTAAGCTCTTAAATAATACATATAATAATTGTATAAATAAATATTGTTATATTACGTCCCTAACTTTTTATATTTATAATAGTAGTTGCCCGTTGCATTTGCAACTAAAGTTTTTATCACAATAAAATGTTTAATATGAGAATTAATAGGAACTATTAACACGGAATTCAAAGTGCGTAATAAAAATAGCCGGTTTGAGCAACATCTCTTAGTGATCTACCAATTGCATCGAAAGCATGGCTCGATGCCATCGTGCACTCATCCAGCTAAAACATTTCCGCTGCAAAGTATTGGGCGCAAATTTTGTTTTACTGTCTTCTATAATAGGAACTATTAACACGGAATTCCAAGTGCAGAATTATTTTTTATATTTATAGCGGCGGTGTTCCCATTCCGCCACATGCGCATCCGACATCCGTGAAATGACGTCATAGAGGATATCCCAAGTGCAGAATTTTTTTTTATTATTTATAGATAAATTGTACCGTCTGGAAATCCATTTAACTACTGAATTTTTCAACACGATTGATTAGGTTAATTAGGTGCTGATGTATGCCAACTTCCTAATGTGCAGAAATGACCTATATTTTATACGTCACAAATTACGTTTTACCCGTCAACGCTAACCAACCAAACCAAACCAAATAACCAACCAAACAAATCAACCAAACAAACCAACCAACCAAATCAACCAAAGTAAACCAACTAACCAAACCAAATCAAACTAAACACCATTACGTAAAGATATGGGTGCTAATTTATCTAACCCGTTACGTTTTGCCCTTAATTCTATCAATGTCAAAATCAAAACAAAGCATTAAAAAAAGTCTTTATAAAAATGCACTGAAAAGTTAAAAATAACTACTTCATTATGCCATTTTGCAGCACGAAGGCATGATACAACACCCATCGGGAAATGACGTCATAGAGGATTTTTTTTTATTTATTGCCACGGCGCTCCCATTCTGCAAAAAAAAAAAAAATTGTACATCGAGAAATGACGTCATAGATTATTTATAGAACGGGTTAACTACTTTACTATGTCATTTTACAGCATGAAGGCACAATACAGTAAACATCGGAAAATGACGACATAGTTTATTTATAGGACGGCTTCCCCACATGGACGGACTACAAGATAGCTGCTTTATTAGTAGAAGAGGATGAAATTTAATAAATTATTTATCACACCTTGTGTCTGTATACTTGTGTCTGTATATTTGTGTCTGCATACTTATGTCTGTAAACTTGTGTCTGTAAACTTGTGTCTCTATACATGTGTCTTTAAACTTGTGCCTGTATAACTGTGTTCAGGCTTGCGGAGCCGGAGCCGAGGAGCCGTGGAGCCGCACTTTTTGCTGGAGCCGGAGCCAAAAAAATCTGGCGGCTCCACGGCTCCCAAATGTTTTTTTTTAAAGCAGAATTTTTTTTTTAGCTTTAAAATTCCAAATTTGTTTGATTGTTTGCCTCCTGCAATTTGAAATGTTTTACGAACGCCACAACAGTAACACGCACATCACCACAAGAAATCTTTAATGGGGAATCGTTTTGTGTTCGTTTTAAATCTTGTTTAGCCTCCGAAATTTTTTTAATGGCATGTTATTTTGTTATATATAAAGTTAAAACTGTTTTATTTCATAGAATAATTGTATCAATCATTTAAAAATAAATTTTTACTACGACGACAAATATAACGCGTCATTTTGTATATTATTTGACTGCGAATTTGCAATAGACTAAAAACAACATGGTCGATTTCTGTATTTAACAATTTTATTATAAACTGAATAGCTGAAATAGAGTAGATAAATTTATAAGGCTGTGGGTCCGAATAACAATCAGACTTTATTGGGACGGGGCATGGCGTGGGTTTGATCGTAAAAAAGGGTGGAAGATCAAAGTAGTGAATGGAGAGTGACCGTAATGACCAGTATGACCAGTGGAGCATGACTGTATTTGGTTGAAGAAATCAGCGATTTGGAGGGAGCGTGGTTGTAGGGGAACGTGGAGAAGGGAGTTAAGCGGGCAGTAGAGAGTTCACCGTATGGAACAGTTGCTAGTTCACGAGTGTAAAAGTTGGGCCGTTGGTGACTGTACTATTTGTCTGGAATTTATTGTTATTTTGCCATCATTCTTTTTTTACAGATGTGATGAATTAAACTTATATTATTTCTTTTTTATGAATACATTCTTCCTATTACTGACTTGATATTTCAAGTGTTCGATGTTGTGTATTATCGAGTGTTTTCCCAAGTGTCATTTGGTGCGTGGTGTGCAAGAGGCAGTTGGGATGTTGATCTTACAGAATGCGGACAATATTGTTACAACTCTTTAAAAATTCTGTTTATAAAATCAAAACATAACACAGGCCGGCGTGGGTTCCAAGAGTTTACTATTCTTTTAACATTGACAACGACAACAATATCACGGCCATCTTCTTGCCGGCTTCGACGTCACTCTCTCTACTACGTCATCGCGTTCACTATGTAGACTGTACGGTGCGCTCTAGGGAGCGACCGATATGCCTTTTTACCGATAGTCCGATACCGATATTTTCCCCCAGTATTTTTACCGATACCGATACCGATATTTTCTTTTTAGGGGCTGTCCATTATTTATGTCAACAAATTTTTGGCGATTTTTACCTCCCCCCCTCCCTCTTGTCAACAACTTGTCAAACTTCCAGAGACCCCCCCCTATAAAATTACGTCAACATTTGATTACCCCCCCCCCTAAAAAAGGTGGCTTCCAAAATGTTTATGTGGCAAAATTAGTAGGAATATATTTAGTTTAATTAAAATACTGAATGTTAAGCGAGTGTGTAACACAGAACTACAAACGCTGCTTAATTTTTCTATTTATTAAGTAATTATATTAAATTTAAAAATGTAACATTGTTGACGTCAACTTTTCTTGACCTCCCCCCCTCCCCCTTGTCAACAATTGTCAAAAAAACGGCCAGTCCGATAGTTAACCCATAGTGCCATATCGGTTCGACTATCGGTCGCTCCCTAAAACAATCGGCCGATCCGATATTAACCGATAGTGCCAATATCGGTCCGATACCGATACCGATCCGATTACCGGTCGCACCGAGAGGGTCGTAACACTATTATGAAGTATTAACGAAGGAGATAAATTAAATCTAAGATGGCTTATGAAAGAAGTCGTTAACTCTTCAGATATATATTTTTTTTTTTATATCACAATTTTCAGAAAAATATCTGAGTGCATCCATAAATAAATTAACTTCTATTCAATACACATACACTGACTAAATAGATTGGTAATTCATAGAACATTACTTACGTGGTCACGATGTCACAGTGATTATTACATAATTTTGAATTAAGACGAAACCGTCCAATAAAAATGCATCATAACCTTTGGCTATTTTTATACTTAAAATTATTGTTTACATTTTACCGTACTTATAGGCCTAGTTATACTTCTTAATTGCGCATGGGAAAAAATATTTTTCTCAAGGAAGTATTATATTGTTTCAAATATAAGTGGATCGCATTCTAGGCACTGCATTTACATTTATTGGCCAAATAAGATCCTATTCTAGTCACTGCTCTAACATTTATTGGCCAAATAGGGTCTTATTCTAGTCACTGTTCTAACATTTATTGGCCAAATAGGGTCCTATTCTAGTCTCTGCACCAACATTTATTGGCTAAATAAGATCATATTCTAGTCTCTGCACTAACATTTATTGGCTAAATAGGATCCTATTCTAGTCTCTGCACTAACATTTATTGGCTAAATAGTATCCTATTCTAGTCTCTGCACTAACATTTATTGGCGAATGAAAAACACAAAGTAAAAATCCTGCTCACATTCTACACACGTTTTGACATTTTTGTTTTGTTATTCATTGACATTGTAACTCTACTATATGTTATTTTATGGACTTAACATTAACAAAAAATTGTATTGGTTTGTAGTATCTACGCGTGTGTCAAATGTGAGTTTTCTCACTAAATGAAAACATCCTTAAAATCTAGTCCCAAGATTTAATCCAGACAAATGTAAACTAAATCTTTTTTTAATTATTATTATAGTGGCGCATTCTCATTGTGTCTTTGTGGGCATCAGAAATATATCTGCTGTTTTCAGCCAATAGCTGACTGGGATTTTATGTGGATTGGAGAGGAGGGATATTTTGCCAGGTTTGGTAGATTGTAAGGGGGGGGGGGGCGTTGTCTGAAGAAATTGTTATTAGTGGGCAAAAGAAAAAAACTAACGCACAAACACACACAGAGAGTGTCACACAGAAATTTTTATGAATGCATATAAATATGCATTTGGAAATATGATGTTTCAAAACTGTGGCGCAATTTGGTTTTATTTTACTTTTGTTTATATGAAATCTTTATTACATAAAAAGGAAAGAATCGCCCATTGTTAATTTATTTACAACGAAATCTCCCTTTTTTTCAACATCTCTTTTTTGCGTCTGATAAATTACATTTTTTGTTAAACAAATTTTTCTTAAATAAATTTTTGTCAAATAATTAATATTAGCATTTAGAACTGATAACATTTTAATTGTAAATGGCTTTTAAAATCTTTTTGTCTGTGTAGACAATAGTTATCATTGTTATCTTTAAAATATTTTGTCATATTATACTTTAACATTATCATATAATGTTTCACATAAATCGGGGGGGGGGGGGGGGATAGCAAACAGGATTGTATCAAAATGCCAAAGATGATAACAAATTGAAATGAAATATTTGCTTCTGCAAGTACCTTATGTCAGTGAACCACAACCCCAGGGCTGCAGACCGCTACCGATCCGTGGATCAAATAATATTGATTATTATTTCCTTTTTATTTACTGTATCAAAACTATCTAAAATATTAATAATTTACCTCTCCCACCCCTACCCTCCCCACGTGCCGCGGTTAAATTATCAAACGTTGACCGGTCCGTGCAAGAAAAAGGCTGGAGACCGCTACTTTATGTTATTACTATTTACTAGTAGTATTTCTAATTACATATTATTATTGTTATTTTTTTTTTGATGTGCTATGAATATTGTATGTCGTTCCAAGTTCCGCTCGTGTGCCATGTAAATTGCCATCACTGTTCTAAAATAATATACCATTTGACAAAAAGATACAGAAAATGGAGTCAAAATGCAGAGATTGGAGGACAGTGAAAAAGTTACTATTATTTTTTCGTTATTATGTTGACTTTTTGCGTAATTCATATTTAATTGTAATTTTTAATGTAAATATGAGTGAAACAGAATTTAATTCTTTATTAACATTTCCTTTTTTGAATCCAATAATCTAAGATCTGCTTTTTTTTTACAAAAGAAACAATCAATTGAGAGAGAGAGAGAGAGAGAGAGAGAGAGGAGAGAGAGAATATTTGAATGAAAATTTATTAATAACGCAGCGATTGTTGAATTAGTTAATTCATGTTTGTAGATAAATGAATACATTACAAGATTTAACATAAAAAAGGTTAAGTTGCAATACTAATGATATACAATAGGCATATGACTAAACAAATTTTTTCATTATTTTTTATTCCCCATACTGCCACAAGTGGATATTTATCATATCTAAACAAAAAATATCAATAACAACCCTCAACTGTTAAAAAAGTTCACCCTCCACACTTGTTTATGGATTATTGTTGGTTTTTGAAGTCTGTTATTATTTTCAGTACAAATGAATGTATTTGCTATGTAGTTTTAATTTAAATGAAATAAAAAATGAAATAAAAGATAAAATACATTTTGAATGATTAACTGATGTTACATATTTTTTAAATGTGGAACAAATCCTTGAATTTGTATGGATTTGTAAAGCGAGGTATGTGTATGTGGTTTTCGAATGGGGGTGGGGGGCGTTAAAAGGTATTGTGCCCCGGCGCGAGTTTAGGCTGGCTACACCTCTGGTCTAGGGGCAGTCACATGACCAGTATTGCATTTTCTGCGGCCTACAGAAGTGTTTCAAAACGAAGATGTATACAAACTGTTCGCGGTAAACTGCTGTGTTGAGACTAAATTGAACCGAGTTTACTTCCACTGTGTCAAAAAAAAATTAATTCTTCAAGTGTGAATAAATAAGGATTGCAAAATGGGTTGAAATGTTGAGGCACATCAGATCTTTTCAAACAAAATTATTTCTATTAATTAAGCAAGCGGTTAAAGCGTATCAGATCATTTCAGACAAAATTATTTCTATTAGTTAAGCAAGCGGTTGAAGCTATCAGATCATTTCAAACAAAATTATTTCTATTAGTTAAGCAAGCGGTTGAAGCGTATCAGATCATTTCAAACAAATTATTTCTATTAGTTAAGCAAGCGGTTGAAGCGTATCAGATCATATCAAACAAAACTATTTCTATTAGTTAAGCAAAGCGGTTGAAGCGTATCGGTCCATTTCAACAAAATTATTTCTATTAGTTAAGCAAGCGGTTGAAGCGTATCAGATCATTTCAAACAAAATTATTTCTATTAGTTAAGCAAGCGGTTGAAGCGTATCAGATCATATCAGACAAAACTATTTCTATTAATTAGCAAGCGGTTGAAGCGTATCAGATCATTTCAAACAAAATTATTTCTATTAGTTAAGCTTAAGCGGTTAGCGTATCAGATCATATCAGACAAAACTATTTCTATTAGTTAAGCAAGCGGTTGAAGCGTATCAGATCATTTCAAACAAAATTATTTCTATTAGTTAAGCAAGCGCTTGAAGCGTATCAGATCATTTCAAGTAAATTATTTCTATTAGTTAAGCAAGAGGTTGAAGCGTATCAGATCATTTCAAACAAAATTATTTCTATTAGTTAAGCAAACAAGCGGTTGAAGCGTATCAGATCATATAAACAAACTATTTCTATTAGTTAAGCTTAAACGGTTAGAAGCGTATCAGATCATTTCAAACAAAACTTTTTCTATTAGTTAAGCAAACGGTTGAAGCGTATCAGATCATTTCAAACAAAATTATTTCTATTAGTTAACAGCGTTTGAAGCGTATCAGATCATATCAGACAAAACTATTTCTATTAGTTAAGCAAGCGGTTGAAGCGTATTAGATCATTTCAAACAAAATTATTTGTATTAGTTAAGCAAGCGGTTGAAGCGTATCAGATCATTTCAAACAAAATTATTTCTATTAGTTAAGCAAGCAGTTGAAGCGTATCAGATCTACCATATCGACAAAACTATTTCTATTAATTAAGCAAGCGGTTGAAGCGTATCAGATCATTTCAAACAAAATTATTTCTATTAGTTAAGCAAGCGGTTGAAGCGTATCAGATCATATCAGACAAAACTATTTAAATTAGTTAAGCAAGCGGTTGAAGCGTATCAGATCATTTCAAACAAAATTATTTCTATTAGTTAAGCAAGCGCTTGAAGCGTATCAGATCATTTCAAACAAAATTATTTCTATTAGTTAAACAAGAGGTTGAAGCGTATCAGATCATTTCAAACAAAATTATTTCTATTAGTTAAGCAAGCGGTTGAAGCGTATCAGATCATATCAAACAAAACTATTTCTATTAGTTAAGCAAGCAGTTGAAATAGCACGTATCAGATCATTTCAAACAAAACTTTTTCTATTAGTTAAGCAAACGGTTGAAGCGTATCAGATCATTTCAAACAAAATTATTTCTATTAGTTAAGCAAGCGGTTGAAGCGTATCAGATCATATCAGACAAAACTATTTCTATTAGTTAAGCAAGCGGTTGAAGCGTATCAGATAATTTCAAACAAAATTATTTCTATTAGTTAAGCAAGCGGTTGAAGCGTATCAGATCATATCAGACAAAACTATTTCTTTAGTTAAGCAAGCGGTTGAAGCGTATCAGATCATTTTAAAACAAAATTATTTCTATTAGTTAAGCAAGCGGTTGAAGCGTATCAGATCATTCCAAACAAAATTATTTCTATTAGTTAAGCAAGCGGTTGAAGCGTATCAGACATTTCAAACAAAATTATTTCTATTATTTAAGCAAGCAGTTGAGGCAATAATTCATCAATAAATATTGTAACCGACAAAGGATTGCAGGATGTTATTCAGGTTGCAGGATGTTATTCAGGTTGCAGGATGTTATTCAGGTTGCAGGATGTTATTCAGGTTGCAGGATGTTATTCAGGTTGCAGGATGTTATTCAGGTTGCAGGATATTATTCAGGTTGCCAGTGGATATCACTCAGACGCTTTACTTACTAGATCAGTGATTAACATCAGAATGTATTATTTACCATCAAGAGTGGCCAAGCCTATTTCAGCAGAATATGATAGTCTGATACATCAGTATCTGCATAGGGTTATAATTAACGATACTTGTCAAATCAATATTACATAATGTGGAAGCAATCAGTACCTTCAGGGAGGGGCAAATGCACACGGGCCCGTCAAGTTTTAGGGGCCCGGACTGGGCTTGCCAATCAACTTTGAAAATATTATTATCAGCAACTAAAAGGTGTATTATTTATGTTTTTTTAATATAACTTAATTACAATTAGATTAAACTTCAGGCATCTGTAGATTGCCGTACTTAATTTTATTTAATTATTTTTATATGGTATTTTAAATTTGTTTATATTGTATAATAATATTACCATCTCAGTACTATTTTCTGCTGAAATAAACATCATTTTTGAACGAGTCACACGACTAGAAAGTGATACTTATGTGCGACTCTGTTTGAACCTATGCAAAATACAAAATTAAATAACTTACTCGCGCTTTAATTACACATATTTGAATATTTTTTTTTATATATTAGTACATTATATAATAATGTGTCTAGATTGTTAACTGATTTCTTTGTAATATATGTAAATTTGACCTTGTTTATATAAGCAATAAATTTATAGATTTCTTTTTTAAATCATTTCAATTAGTTTATTTTAATCTACAAAATATTTTAAGCATAGGTACTAAATAATTTTATAATATATTAGTGTTGTTCTTATACTATCTAACTTACCAATTTTTGAACACGCCCACACTGGGCCACTTTCGTTTGAAAAATCCTTCTGCTAAAAGTGAAGTGCTAAACTATTATAAAATAAACAAACATAAAATATTAATAATTGTATTTAATGATGGAATATAAACACAAATCTGGAGCACAAGCCGAAAGAAAAAGCTACTGCACTGGAAAACGACAAATTCGGCAGTCATACATTATTTCAATTTGGAATCGTGAAAGAAAAAGACAAATCAGAGCCAGCTGTAAATTTCCCTACCTTGGTGGATTCTAATGAACTGGACTTACATGAACGGTCCAGAATTTCAGAATCCGGTCTGGCTATGAACCGACAGAATCGTTTTCGATTGGATGAAAATTGAAAATAGTGTTATTATCGAAGTAAAAAAAATGAAGAGAGTAAGTATAATAAAAGATGATAATCAGTTAACTTAGACACTGTTGAAAGATTAGCATTTGACGTTTTTGCACTTTATATCCAGGCAATACTATACAAACTATAGAAGCCGTGACTCGAAACGTCCACCTAGATATCCGGATAATTTTTCGGATATGGACAAGAGCTATTTCCAAAGTGTATTTTAAAGGTTTCCAGACAAAATGATGACGTTTGTGTAAGGGATTGGTTAGTTTTGGAAGTAAGAAAAGGAATCCTTGTTTTGTTTTCCATGCAGATTATTTAGTGAAAATGATGTAATCTTGCAGATCAATTTGTCAAGTGATCAAGGATGGCCAAACAGACAACAAAGTTGTATGATAAAATACCAGCTCACGAGAAAAGTGACGGTCATAAAAAATGTTATATAAAGTGGCGAGATTCAGACAAAAGATTTCTTTGGAAAGAATATAGAGTCTCAGATTGATTATGAAATTGCAACAACCATGAAATACTGGAGAGAATCGCTCAATTGAATTTTAGCGTGGTTTATTCTTGGGCGAAGGAGGACTTGCTTTCAGAGGTTCTTCCAACAAAATTGATGACCATAATAATGGAAATTTTCTTGGAATTATAGAACTTTTAGCTCAGTTTGATCCTTTTTACAAGAGCATGTTTTCTAAAGTTCAAAAATCTCAAAAAAATTGGACAACGCCTTCAGGCCCATTATCTATCAACAGATTCTCAAAAGTTGTTCAAAAATTCTGGCAGAGAGAAAAATCAATATTTTTCAATTATGGTAGATGCTACGCCTGATTGTTATCATACAGAACAAAATAGTTTTGTTCTCAGATATACTTAACTGCAATTCTACCATTTAGTGTTAAAGAACGTTTACTTGCATTCGTTGATTATAACAAATTACAGATATGATCAAACATGAAATGGAGAAAAACACAAATTCTTTAGATGATTTGTCGAAGGAGCACAGGCAATCATTGCACATTCATATCCACTAGCGAAATTTTCCATATCGCGCGCATAGTTAAAATTTGTATGGCAAGCATGCTGCATTATAGTTAAACAAGCAATTAAGCCTGTTCTATTCTGGATTTGGGACGTGTTAGCGCATTTTCGTATTATGTATCAGTACGTATGCTAGCTTTCAGTAAATATTTGTAAATTTTGGAAATGTTTATAAATTCAATTGTGTAATGCATATATCTGTAAAAAAAAAAAATTATAAAGACGTTTCTTTATATTTGAAAAAAAAAAATTATTGTCTCTTAAATCTAACTACAAGTGGTTTGTAGTTACAAATAGGACTCATAATTGAAAACATTCGAAATTACAGTCATTTAATCGTCCGAAAACTCCGTCAATTGTTGCATAGCTCTGATACTTTCAATTAAACTCAGAACACAAGCTTACTATTTCATTTGATGAGTTTCTTAATAAAATCTTGGTGAAACTACGTACTGCAGTATTTCGCACCAAATGAGCAGCTTATTGAACGTACAAGTGTATATATAATATATAAGCCCCTTAGGAACCCTTAAGCCCGGCCCTCAGAGGTCCTATCGCGAAATGAACTTTTGATGTACACATGGCATAAAAGACCGATGATATATGCATCATGGGTCTAGGACTTATAGTTGCTGAATATAGCGCTCCTTTATCAATATAGCTTATATAGTAAAAAACGGTACTAAGGCCCCTTTTACGGCCCTGAGAGGTCAGATCGCGAAATGGAAAAAGTCATTTCTTGGCAGGCCAAGACCTACAAAATGATAAATACATCATGGGTCTAGGACTTATGATTTGTTGAGATATAGGGTGTACATGGACAGACAAAACGGGGACAATAGAACATTTTTTTTTCGAAAATGCTCTAAAAAAAATGTATAATTTCTTTGCGTACAGTCCTCACCTATTGGAGAAATTCTAGAAAAAATTAACTAGTGCTCACTGTATAATCTTTCTCAAACTAGATGGTCGGTACGTGTGGAAAGTGTGAAAACTATTTTCAAAGCACCTGCCAATTATCAAACACACAATTATACTACAAATTAAGTGCTAATCTTGGCGTCACTCCGTGTTAATAGTTCCATATTAAAGAAGACCGTAAGACAAAATTTGCACACAATACATTTGCAGCGGATCAATTACGAAATGCTGAAATGTTTTTTGCTGGGATGAGTGCACGATGGCATCGAGCCATGCGCTTTAGATGCAATAGATGCACTAAGAGATGTTAACTCAAACTGGCACATTTACTAAGTTTTTTGTTATGCACTTGGAATTCCATGTTAATAGTTCTAACCAATTCTCATATTAAACATTTTATTGAGAAAAAACCTTTATTGGAGAATGCAACAGGTTACTACTAGTTAAATGTAAAGAACATCAAAAGTAAGACTGAATTGCAAAGAATTGAGCATTATATGAAATAATTCAAATGTGTTTTAATGGCTACAATATCTTAGTTGCTATAACAGTCGAAACAAAGTTATTCAAGCCAGAGAACCCACACTTGATGTAGATGTAGAAAACATTGACAGTCTGCTTAGAGAGATGAAGGATCTACATTCTACATGATAAATGAGATGCATTGCTAGCAGTAGCCAAAATAACGGCAGTAGCTATGTCGTCTGACTTGCCATGTGAAACAGAACTTCCAGAACAACGCCAAAAATTTTATGATGAAAGGTCAACATATGCCAGAATAAAGTGCACATGAAGTCGATGATGATTTTAAAGTAAACGTGTTCTATAAACTTATTGATAGTGTTATAACTGGTTTAACACAGCGTTTTCAATTGCAAGGGATATTAACATTTCTTTCAATTTTCTGTGGTTGTTTGGAAATCGGAGAAACTGATCTGGAAAAGAAATGTTCTAATTTCTGCAAAGAATATGACAAAGATAGCAGTGAATTAATTGAAGAAGTAAAATATCTAAAGTCAATTTATTCCGATAGCATACAAAGTGAAAACATTCATCCCATAAAACTGCTGAATTTACCAGTTGAAGTTGGATTCTATATTCCCAAATATTGCTATTGCATTACGGATCTTTTGTAAAATTGTCTGTAACAGTTGCAGGGCCGTAGCCAGGGGCAGGGGGGTTTCGCCCCTCTTACAGTGTGATTTGCCCCTCCCCCCTGAGAATTTTTTAAAAATATTGTTTATTTCAAGAAAATGTGTGAAACTTTTAATTAAATAAAAATGTTTTTAAATTTTCTTGTAAGTCTAAATTTCCCTCAACAATTTTCGATTTAAATAAATGAATTTTTCAAATAATTAAATTTTTTTTTACAAAATCAAGCGGAACATCATTGCGCGAACTAAATTTGCTTTTTTCAGAACCAAAAAACATGAACGCTTTCAATGAGAATTTGCGTAACCGCCATTTGGTTAAAACATGACATAAATAATATTAAAAATGCGGTTTAGTTTTATTACTTTTTTTTTAATATTTTATACATTATTTTGTATTCATGATAAATATATAGTTTTAAATACATTTAACCTTTAGAGTACCATATCCCCCGGCATCGCCCGTTACCTCCTAGGCCCACATCGCCCGATTTTTATAAACCATATATACAGCAAAAAACTGGGTTTTTCTAGCACCAAATCTTGGTTTTAATTGCAAATAGGGCATCAATAAAAAGTAGGATTCTTCTTCTTCCGTTTCTGTTTACATCTTCAAAATATATTCAAATGTATGAAAGTTACCGATTTTTTGAAATCAAGGCTTTTAATTTTTGGAGGGATTAGTTTGTAAGCTATTTCTTTTGAGTATATTACAATTAATGATGATAATGATTGATTTTCTGCCGATTTTCTTAAGTACTGGTGAAGAGTCAAGTGATGTGGATAGTTGTAATGAATACTGATTAATGATAAATGGAGCTTTCATACCGAAAGGACTAATCTGTACGACCCTCTTTTTCTACAACTTTTAACGTTTAATTATTTTTTGTTAGTGTTTCATTTAAATAAACCATATGAATTATATATCATTTTCAAGCTTATTCATTTTTCTATTTAATAGTATTTTTCATTAAATGTCATGATAATGTAAGCAAGCTAATGTCACTTTATTCAAAGTCACTCTATGTTTCAATAAAGTGATCTCCTTTGCATGGTACATAAAGAAAGTTTTTTAGGCAACAGTATGGTACTCTAAAGGTTAAAACGATAAATTTAATTGATATTTTAAATATTCAAAAGCTTGAGCAATTGCATGAACCAATTACTTGCATATCCTCCTTTTTATTCATTCATTGGCTATTCATATTTTGACTAATTTTTGTTTTAGAATGTTTTTTTCATTTTCGTTTTTTGTTTTAAAATGGATCATTTTTGTAATGTAGAAAAATCAAGAGATAAAATTATTTCTATTAACAAACATAACGATGGCCAATCGTGTAGTCATAGTTGTGACGAACAAGAAGATGCTGCTTCTACTTTGCTACATCTGCCTCTAATAGACAACATCAAAAACGGCTCTTTTCAGAGCCACTCTCAACTCTTAAGCAAAAACAAATTAATGATCTAGCAAAAAAAGGATGCTTATCAAACAAATTATATTACCTACCTATCCTAAAAATAATCAGAATCGGTCTTTCAGGTCAGAATGGTTTCAATATTTCAAGTGGTTGGAATATTCTCCGTCCTTGGACGCTGCATTTTGTTACCCATGTCGCTTGTTTGCTGCATATTTGTAAAGGGGATACCTATACGAAAACCGGTTTTAAAAATTGGAAAGTGCATTGGATAAAACTAAAACTGGATTTTACAAGCATGCTTTGTTGAAACTCATGTACAGTCTATCTTATTATGGTCCGAAAGAAATATCAGTTGAATGTAATAGGTCTGTATTCAACACTAGTCAATGACAGTGTGCTTGAAAAACTATGATGATTACATTTTCAAGTATTTTTGAAATTATTCAGTTTCTTGTCATTAATGAGGTTCCTATCAGGGGATCATATAACATAGAAGAGCATTTAGAAGAAAGCTTATTCAAAAACTTATTTAGTTACGTTGAAAATACCCAAAATTAGCTGAGTCTTACCAAATTATTCTAATGCACATACCAATCCCCAGAATTCAGAATGAAATAATTCAAATAATGACTGACCTGGTTAGAGAAGAGATATCTAATGACATAAATAATTCAGATGTTCCATTTTTACTCTATTGGAGGATGGAACAAAAGACAAAAATCATAGGGAAAACATTGCAATTGCTTCAGATACGTTAAGAATTGTGAAATTTTTTAATCTCTGCTGTCAATAAAACAACAGTTCTTTTGGATGCTAAAACATTTACACAAAAACATTAGAAACACTGGAAAAGTATGGTATAAATCAAAAAACATGCTGAGCCAATGTTATGATGGTGCCTCAGTGATGATGGTAAAAAGGGTGGAGTTCAGGCACTAATTCAAGAAAAACTAGTGAAAGATTCCTTATGTACATTGCTATAATCATAAGCTTCATTTGGTTATAACAAAAGCTATTTCTGTTTTGGCAATTGTTAATGAATTCTTTAGTCAGTGTGGGCAGTTATATAATTTTTGTCTCGTGGTATTGTGGCACCTATTATAAAGGCAAAGCTCTATCGCGATTATTGGAACAACGATGGCCCGGGTTTAAAATAAGGTTTTCTGTTTACCTTCTGTTTTCTCAATACCCCCTCTCACCCTTGATCTCTCTCTCCCTTTGAAAGTCCCTCAGATCTCTCTCCGTCCCTCTCCCCATCTCCCTATCTCCCCACTCCTTCTGTCCGCCGTCCATCATCCTCCCTCCTCCTTCCCTCAATATCTCCTCCCCTGAAACCTCTTTCTCTTTATTTCTTCCTGCCCATTTACTCTTGCATCCTCTCCCTCTCTCCTTCCCTTCTTTCTGTCTCCCTCCCTAACATGTCTCTCCCTCCTTTCTCTCTCTTTTTCTCCCTTCCCCCTCTTTATTTCCCACTCACTCCTCTCTCCCACCCTCTCTCTCACTCCTCCCTACCCTCTCTACTCCCTTCCTTTCTCTTGCCCTCCCCCTGTCTCTAATTGCTCCCTCTCTTATCTCCCTCTCTCCCTCTCCTTCATGCTTGTAAGATAATTTAAGAAAATTACGACCATATATCAGAAACCCTAGAAATAATATCTTTAAACCAAGGAAAACATTTTTAACGGAGATGATGTAGCTCTATGTACCGGTCTCTATATTGTGATAAAAGAAACAAGAGTTTGTATTTTGTCTGTTAGTAATGAAACCAAATTTTTAGAAATTCTCTCTCACCAGTTGACAAGGGATTACAAAGCCATGATATTTCTTTGGAGCAGGGTTGTAATTTGGTTTTTTGCTGCAACATCTGCAATAGAAGAACTAAGAAATGAAGACAGTCTAAAATCTATACAATTATGTCAAATTTATGCATAGTACAAGAAGTTGAAACGAAATGAGAAAAAGGAAGTTCAACTCTTTACTGGACAATTACATAACAAGTGAAACGACTGGTAACAAAACTTCATGAGCAGTGACAGTAGTAAGCAATGAGTTAGGTAGTTTATTTTATGAAATTTTAGATGTAATACTGAGTGAAATAAAGAAAGGTTTCAGAATAATGATGACATTTATATTAATATGTGCAGCAGAAAATTTTAATTAGAAAAGATAAGTTAAATTATCTCAAAAGATACAATATCATTAAACCGAGCAAGAAGAAATGAAAGTGGCCAAAAACTTTTGAAGAAATAAATTGAAAAAACATAATGTCTTCAGTGAAGTGTACAAACATAAAAAGTGCTTTGAAGACTATATGGTTGCTAGCAGCAGTAAAAACTTTTGCTTGCAGCACAGCTATGTGTGAATCAACTTTCTCAGTTCTAACACGTATAACAGTCATCAAAGACTTTCTATGTACCACCAAAGAATGTCTAACCTAGTATATATGGCCTTTGGAGCATGAAGAGAACGAAACAACTAGAAGTAGAAAAGGTCCTGAGAAGATTCAACTCACTGAAAAATGAAAAAATACAACTGTACTAGATAAAGGTTGAAAAGTCTTCTGACCAATTAAATTAGATAATTTTCTTTTCATATGTTATATGGATAGTCATTAAATCTGAAAAACATTTAACAAAAAGTTGTGTAATATTTTTTTATCGGAAAAATTATATCAAATTGTAGTAAAACTTGCATATACTATTATATATATATAGACTAGTTGCAAGTACCCGCTTGCCGGGTTTAAAATAAGGTTTTCTGTTTCCTTCTGTTTTCCCTGCCCCCTCTCTCCCTTCCTTTCTCTCTAGCTTTCCCCCTCCCTCCAAATCTCTCGTCCCCCTCTAGCATCTCCCTCTCTCCCTCCTTCTCTCCGCCAATTCATCATCCTCCCTCCTCCTTCCCTCTCTCTCCCTCCCTGCCCCCTCTTTCTTTTATTTCTTCCTTCCATTTCTCCCATCCTCCCTCTCTCCTTCCTTCCCTTCTATCTCTCCCTCCCTAACCCCTCTCTCCCTCCTTTCTCTCTCTCTCCCTGGGTTCCCCCCTCTTTATCTCCTCCTCCCATCTCTCCCACCCTCTCTCTCAGACCAAGTCCCTACCCCTATCTCCCCTCCCTTCCTTTCTATCGCCCTGACCCTGCTCCTTGGATCCCTGCTCCCTCTCTTATCTCCCTCTGTCCCTCTCCCTTTTCTCCCCCTGTTCATCCCCCTCCCTCCTCTCTCCCCCTTCCTCCCCCTCCTTCCTACCCGCCTTTCATCTCTCTCCCCCTTCTCTCTTTATCTCTCTCTCTCCCTCCCCCCCTCTCTCTCTCTCTATATATATATATATATATACTTATTATTATAGCTTTAAACTTCTTCTAAAATCATTCTTCATTCCTTTACCTTCCTCCAAACTGTACAAATCAGAGAGCATGAAAAAACATCCAACAATTCTTTGCATCACAAACATAATACAGCACCAGCGCGCAAGTTCTATTCAGTATCGGGAAATGACGTCACAGAGGAATTTTATTTATGGCGCCGTCGAGATTACTTTAATATATTAAATACTAAAATAAAAAAAAAATAATTACAATTAAACTGCCATCCAGATGAAACGAAACCTGTCCTATAACCTTCCCGTGTAATTATGTGTATGTGTAACAAATTTCGCGTTATTTGTTTGTCTGGATCTTGAGTTATAAGAACAGACAGACAGACAGACAACAAATGCGTCTTATAAGTATATATATATATATATTTATATATATATATATATATGTGGAGAAATAATATAGTTTAAGTTTGATGACGCAATTCGCTAGGCTCCGCCCACCGCAGTATCTATGGCGTCATTCCGCCATCTTGAGTGTAAATATTGGGAGCTTTAGTGTATACGTCATTTGGTACAAATGACGTATATTAACCGACAGTTGGGAGCACATGTTTTGTTTTATAGTTAGTCTAGCTTTGGGCATCGATGTAGATGGATGCATATTTACAGTTTGCTATTGTACTCCTCCTGATTCTACCTTTATGTCAGTTCATGTTCAAGTATTAAATGATTGTTTGATGTTACTTCACTGGAGTTAACTTCGTGATTTGTGTTGTCTGATTTATTACACCTTCTACAAGTATCTTCAATATAAGGACCCGTAACATATATTTGGCACCTCCGACGTCGAACTGACTGACTTAGCTGGATTCAGGAGCAGCGGAGTGAGTACATTAAGACTCGTTGTAATTACCGGTTAAGTATTCATCGGTGAATTACGTTGGCGCCCACCACCCTGGGTGTGCGCCTGAAGTGGCCAACGTTACTGTTTGCTGAAGTGGCCAACCCTATTGTTTGCTGAAGTGGCCAACCCTATTGTTTGCTGAAGTGGCCAACGTTACTGTTTGCTGAAGTGGCCAACCTTTGCTGTTTACCTGAAACCCTGCTGTTTGCTGAAGTGGCCAACCCTATTGTTTGCTGAAGTGGCCAACCTTGCCGTTTGCTGAAGAGGCCTACCTTGCTGCTACTGAAGAGGCCAACGTCTACTGTTTGCTGAAGAGGCCAACCTTGCCGTTTGCTGAAGAGGCCAACCTTGCTGTTTGCTGAAGAGGCCAACCCTTCTGTTGCTGAAGTGGCCAACTTTACTGCTTAAAGTGGCCAGAGTTGCTGTGTACTGACGGAGCCGACGTTACCGTGTGGCTGGGAATCACCTCCTCATCGTCAGAGGACCCCACCATAGGATCACCGAGGATCAACAAGGGATCATCGAACATCGCGGACAGGGATCACCAAGGATCAACCCGTGTGTTAGTCAACCCCACATCGAACATCGCGGACCGGGATCACCGAGGATCAACCATCGAAGTCAAGGAACAGAATTTACTATTGTGTATTTCTTTATATGTAAGTTGGCATATTTTTTATATATATATATATATTACTAGAATATTGAAATCTGGTGTAATTATTTGTTTGTTGTTCTTGGTGGAATTCTGTATTTAATACAGTAGAGGTTAAAATAGGGTCCACCCTGAGCAGCCAAAACATTTAATTTGCTGGTTTTTTGAAAAGGAATATTGTATTTATTTAGTTATTTCTTGTATGTTGATGACATAATAGAATATTTTTGTGTATGGTATATAGTATCAAACATTTTCATTTATTAGTTATAATTGGTTTTGGTTACTGCCATGTCATCAATTTTAAATATTGGTAAATACAGTGTCATAAGAAAAACAGAGAGAGAGGGAAGAAAAACAGAGAGAGAGGGGAAGAAAGAAAGGAAAGGAACAGAGAGAGAGGGAAGAAAGAGCCGCAGAACGGGAAATGAGAAAGGAAGAAATCGCGAACGAAAGGGCGCGCTTAGAGTCTGAGAACAATAGACAGTCAGCTAACCCCGGAGTTAACGGAGCGGGTGATAGAGTGACCACATCACTTAAATTACCTTATTTTACAGAGGGCGTTGACAGTATGGACACATACTTGTCAGGTAAATACAGTGTCATATTTATCAAATAAAATCTTTCTTTAAAATCCATAAAATGTGTCACCACTGTATAATTAATTCCATTATTCTAGAACGTCCAAGCTGAATTTTTTTAGATATAAATTGTGGCAGTTGGTTCATACACATTTCCATTGATGGGGAAATACTTGATGTCATGGCAACTTTGATTTCAAATTTCTTCTGGCATATATCTTTTATTTTCGAAATATCTTTCTGGCAAGAGACTATATAACAATCAGAATCCCCGATAAGTAAGCTGTTTTGCATAATGGGACATAATGTTACGTTTTCTTACAGCTTCTTATAAAAAAAACTTCAGAGAATAATGTGTATTTTTTAACTTAATTGAAATGTTCTGAAAAATGATAAAAATAAAAAAAAATCAGCTTGCCAATGTTAATGCATGTGTTTAATTCAACTGTTACACCCAATTTAATTTTGTTAACATCTGGTGCATTTTTCTCCAGTTAGAGCATAAACATTTGTTAACTTGTCAATTTTAGAACTGGGCAACTTGTAATATGGATTATTCCTGTTTTTATTTTTCCTTTTCCTTGTCTCACCTTAAACATTCTAGTGAAAGTATGATTCAAACGATCTTCTTATAAAATAGAAAGTCATAACCTGCCTTTTTCATAACATATGAATAGAAGTTCAATTAGCCGTCAAATATCATAGAACCGTAAATTACACTGGTAAACAGTGATTTCATTGCCAGTGATATTTGAATCATTTTATACAAAGTCAACTATGCTGATTTAGAATATGTAAGTGCTTATGTTAGATTGGCTCTATTTTACGAGATAATTAAAATTAATTAAATAATGTATGCACCGTGTTTGAAAATTGTCAAGAATTGCATGAAGTAAAATAGTATACTAACAAATACTGGTGAAAATGTTAATAGTTATGCAGAAATTTGTTCAAAAAGATGTGTAATAGTGTTATAGAAGAAAACATTTTCATTTGAAAAACTAATTATGTCTAATTAATTAATATGTTAATTGTCTATGGTAATGCATTAGCAAATCGCTGTTTGCTCGACTTCCTTTTGTGTGTGTCTGGGGCAATTGCGCTGGAGGCTCCAATAGTAGTCAGCCATCATATTATGTCCCATCTTCCTTGATATCTCTCCTCCATCACCCTCATATCCTGATGGAACCTCTCGCCTTGTTCCTCACTGAAGTCCCCAAGGTTACCTGGAAATTTGTCTAAATGACTGTGCAGGTAATGTACCTTGATGCTTATATTTGCTCCAATGCTTATGAAGTTAGCGAGCATATCTTGTACAAGTTTTTCGTAATTCTCTGCTATGTTATTACCTAAGAAGTTCCTGACAACTGAAACAAAACTGTTCCATGAAGAACCTTCAAGGTAATCCGTGAAATTAGTAAAATTTTGATCGTTGATGAGTTTTCGAATCTGAGGACCGTCAAAAATCCCAAAGCCTTAACAAATTGTTTCATTAAACCTAATTTGATATGAAGCGGTGGGAGAATGATATAATTTTTGTCAAACAGTGGCTTTGTTGATGATATTTTCTTTACCTACAGTCATGGTTTCCCTTGCAGGCCATGTCACTCTTGTCCAATGATCTTGCCTTGCCCTGCTATCCCAAAGGCACTTGAAGCACGGGTATTTTGTGTATCCTGACTGCTACCCAAGCAAGAAGTTTACCATTTTTAGATCAACACAAATTGACCACTGATGCTCATAATAACAGACTGTCTGCAATACTGTTTTGATATTCTCATACTCTTCTTTAGGTGTTGTTGAGTGAGCAATAGGAAGAGATGCATAACGGTTACCATTGTGTAACAGAACACATTTCAAGCTTCTGATGGAACTGTCTATAAAAAGACGCCAGTCTTTGGAATGGTAGTCTTGTAGTCCCATTTGGAGCAGAAGTCCAAGGATGTCATTACAGTAAACAAGATCTTCCTCTTGGCTGAAATATGGAAGAAGAAACCTTTCTCTTTTCCGATAAGATATTTTTAAACTTCTTGTTTGAGAAAATTTCTTTCATTGAGCCTGGACGCTAAAAGCTCAGATGTTTGCTGGGGCATATTTAGGTATCGTATCAGGTCATTGAGTTCTTCTTGACTAAATGGTTGAGGTGTTGAATAACTTCCTTCATAATCGCTTCCACTTTTTTTCACCTGCCAAAAACTCCAGATCTTGCCCCTTGTCGGAATCTGATCTTGCCCCTTGTCGGAATCTGATGGCGAAAGCTCTAATAATCCAGTAAACACTGGTATAGGAACTTCACTGCTATGTGGAATTGGTCTCCTTGCAGATTCAAGATCAGGATAATCCCAATTAGATTTCTTGTGGCGATTGAAGCCTTTAACATTCACAATACAAAAATAACAATCACCAAAATGATCTTTCGGCTCTCGCCATACCATTGGTACACCGAAACTTAGACTTTTCTTCTTACAATTTGTCCACTGACGTAGGCTCTCCACACAGTTTTTGCAGACCTTATGGGGACCCCAAGATTTGTCTTGGTCTCCCAGCTTCACACCGAAATAAGCCAAATATGCCTGCTTCACAAAGTCGGTTATATTTCTTCTTTGCTTTTCAATCATGTATTCTCCACAGATGTAACAGAATACATTCGGATTATTTTTGCAGCATCTTCGTGATGAACTCATGATGTCTTTAGAAAGCAGTTATAGAAGAGAAAAAATTAACTAAGTTATAACTTGGTATAGTAAATAAAACAACAGACACCAAACGTATTGCATTTGTTTTACACAAAGAGTACAATCATATTTTCAAGGGTGTCCAATATCTCAAAAACTAGAGCCAATTCAGCAAAAGCAGTGGCAGTTTTGAAATCAGCACCCATGAATTGCTATAAATTCATTCAAACATTCTTGGCAACTCGCAAACAAATTTTTTTTGTTGGGCTGTGTTATTATTCATCTATTTATGGATCTAGAAAAAAATATGACAGCAGCATCTTTTTCCATTCCGTTTGGAGAAAACCATCAACATTTGTTATGTCACAGTCATAAATGATTTTCTTCCCCAGGTGTTTAATTTCAAATAATAATCATCATTCTCATTATGTTCTACAAATGGCAGTATTCTGATGATAACAACTATAATTAGTATTTTTAAAATGTATTTTTTGTTGACCTAAATTAATAAGTTATATATTAAAAAAGTAATTCAGTTATCAAAGTCGTGCTTTTTGTTGAGTGGGGGGGGGGGTGGGCAAAAACTTCTTAGCATGTAGGCGGTGTAGAGTATAGGTGCGGCTATCTATCTATCTAACTATCTATCTATCTAACTATCTAACTATCAATCTATCTATCTAACTATCTATCTATCTAACTATCTAACTATCTAACTATCTAACTATCAATCTATCTATCTAACTATCTATCTATCTTACTATCTAACTATCTAACTATCTAAC
This sequence comes from Bulinus truncatus, assembly GCA_021962125.1. Taxonomy (NCBI): domain Eukaryota; kingdom Metazoa; phylum Mollusca; class Gastropoda; family Planorbidae; genus Bulinus; species Bulinus truncatus. Next base: position 2,528,177 of record JAGDYQ010000130.1, on the reverse strand, counting down.
TATCTATCTATCTAACTATCTAACTAACTATTTATCTGACTATATATTAATCTATCTATCTATCTATCTAACTATCTAACTCTAACTATCTAAATATCTAACTATCTATTTATCTATCTATCCATCCATCCATCTATCCATTCATACTTCTATCTACTCATCCTTTCATGCAACTGCCTTTCTAAATTAAAAAACATACATATACATACCACTGTATTCAACAGTAATTTTACTTGAAGACATCCTCACAAATAATAAAATCATCCACCATATCCGTGAACAGATCATTGTGATATTGGCTCTGAAGTCGTTCTTTAAATATAGTTGTGGAGAAAAACAATCAAAGAAATACACATTATAAGATGCACATTAAAGGATATACTTGTTATAAAAAAGGCCACACGTGATATGAAAAATATCTTTACATCAATTAAGATATTTATTGCTATTACAAAAAAATGTAATGATTTAATTATAAAAGCTTTCTAAAATCTGTCTCACTCCGGCAAAACAAGTAAGGGTTTGAGAACGTTTTTATTTTAAAAAGATTAGGTATTTGTGACATTATACCTTTAGGAGCAATGGAATCTCCAGATTTGGTTATTTGTGTTATTATAACTTTACGAACAATAACATCTCCAGATTTGGTATTTGTGTTATTATAACTTTACGAACAATGGAATCTCCAGATTTGGTATTTGTGTTATTATAACTTTACGAACAATAACATCTCCAGATTTGACATTTGTGTTATTATAACTTTACGAACAATGGAATCTCCAGATTTGGTATTTGTGTTATTATAACTTTACGAATAATAGAATCTACAGATTTCGATTTTTGAGAAGCTTTCAACGAGATTCGACGATTTTATCAAAGTTTTGAAATTTATCGGTTAAAGCTTTGATTTTTTTTTGTTAAAATATTGATTTATAACAATAAAATTGTACTGCCTTTAAAACCATCACATTCAACCCAAATATATGTTTGCTTCTTTAGCATAGGTCTAATGAGTTGTTAATTTTCATTAAGGAGTATAAGATATCCTGGTTATTCATTGTATCCAAAACACTATAAGAGCTGATGAGCATCATCCAGATCATAACACTATTACACTGTTGTAAATAAGAATATGTTATTTTTTATTTACAGTTCAGCCCTTTTTTTCTAACAGTTGGAGACTTGTTTTGGCTTCAATATCTCTAGGTAGCCAAATCGTGACTAATTTATAGTCTAAGCCTTATACTTAACACGTCCGACTCGCTTGTAGGGATTTCCTATTGGATTTATTAGTTTAACTTAGCTTAGTTTAGATGTTCCGTAGATTAGTAATAAATAATATATAAATAAACAATTATTTGACCCACGTGTCTTATGTGTCATTCTTATAAAAGTTACAACAGTACCAATTCTATTCAGCCGATAGTAAACTTTGCTGACACCTTAGGACCCCATTTCAAAAGGATCCCTTTTTGTAATTGTGTACATTGAGACCTACTGCGATTCGGGCATGTCTTGAGTGGAAGGGGGTGGCGGGCGGGCGAGGGAGGGAAGGATGGGTGTGGGGCTAAGTGAAAGAGAATTGATAAATTATAAAAAAAATATAGAACTATTGAGAAACAGTCCTTTAAAATATTATGAATGAATTAAGATTAGTCAATGATATGGTGTTGTGAGCGCATCACCATTTTCAACTCCAACTGCGTGCCTAATAGCCGGTCCGGGTACCGGGCCTATTTACTAGTAATACAATAAAATGATACAATAATTATGTGACGTGGTGGATGAATAGTTAAGTTACTTTTTTAATATGCTGGCTACCAAGGTTCGATTCCTATCAAGGACAATAATTTTTTTTTTTTATAATGTTTCCTTTTTTTGGTTGTTTTAATGAGAAGTAACAACAAGTGATTTGATCTCTTTGACATATTTTTAAAACTGTTTTTATTGAAATTGTGTATTTTTTAGGTTGTTATAAGGAAAGGAAACAACAACTAATTAGATATTTTATTTCTTTCATAACTTTAAAAAAAAAAAAAGTTATTTGAAAATATGTATCAAAGCTGAACAATAATCTATTTCTATGCAAATGCTTTGCAGGGTTCACAGCTAGACTATAAATAACTACATTATACCTAATGAAGAAAGTAGTAGAATCTTTCAGATGTATAAAACACAATCACCACACAACGCTGAAAAGAAACTCAAGTTAAAACAGCTCGGATCAAACTTCACCCTGGAACATAAAGCTAGAAATGTACATTTCCATTTGAAAAGTTGTGCATTTAAATAAGCTTATAAACCACACCTGCACTAGAACTTCGACGCATCAATCATCAAAACAGATGCTTTCTAAACTAAACATGATAGTTTAAAAGAAAATTCTCTAATTGAAAACAGCACAAAAACAAAATTGTAAACAAATATTATCGCCCACGGGTGAAATGGAATTGATCTACATGACATTGTCCTAACCCCCGTGATATTTAAGATTTAATGAAACGAACACTATAAAAGGTTTTTGATATTTAAAATCTAGTAATTCCAAGCAGAAATTATTAATTAATCAACTAATCGCATGTCACAGAAAGAACAACAGCAACTTGTAACTTGAGCAGATTTGTCATTTTCCCCGTAATGGCAGTAAAAAAATTTTAAGAGCAAATAATCATAAATTTTATTTTTCATCTCATTGTTGAGATTGAAGAAAAAAAAATCGAAGCAATCTTTAAACTTTTTATTGTAATTTTTGTCTGTCTGTCTGTCTGTCCGTCATCACCCTTGATCTCAACAACCATAAGTCCTAGACCCATGATGTATATATAATTTTGTAGGTCTTGGCCTGCCATGTGTGCATCAAAAGTTCATTTCGCGATAGGACCTCTGAGGGCCGAAAAAGGGGGCGTATTATATTAACAAAGGAGCGCCCTATATCTCAGCAACCATAAGACCTAGACCCATGATGTATATATCATTTTGTAGGCCTTGGCGTGCCAATTGTACATCAAAAGTCAATTTTGCGATCTGATCTCTCAGGGTCGAATATAACAGTTTCTTATGTACCGTTTTTACTTATATTTTAAATATAAATAATAAAAGCTAATCAAAGGGGCGTAGTCATTATTTATTTGTGTAACAGTTATTCAACATGATTACTTCCCTCTCTATTTATCAAAACCCATACGCGTGGAGCAATATCTATGGCTGTAACCCGGAAAAAAAATACGGATTTCATCCGGCGTAACCGTTGCCACTGCGTACACGAAAAGGCTCTAAAATGTCCTTTGTCTGAAACGAAAAAGACTTAAATTGCTTGTTTTTGCTTGCTTTCATTGTATTGAGAAAAGCGCAAGTCGAAGATTCAGAAAAGCGCATAAACAGACATTCAAATGCAGTTGGATGACATTTAAATATTGCAAAATGAATATTTTGCTGTTTATGTTTGTTCTATTTATTTACATTATCTTATTTCTCATAAAGCATCCCCATTAAAAGTATGTTTATGTCTTTATTATGTCATCGAAAGGATTGTTTTTTTTAAGTGTAGGAAAACTTTCCATAGCTGGGTAAACAAAGAACGAAGGCTTTTGTTAAAATCTCGTATTTATTTTATATCTTTATTTAATATAACTGTGTAGTTATATATATTTGAGTGCGTTACAATCAGTCTATATAAGAAAAATAGCATATCTATGTACTCCAAGTGGCCCCAAAGGCCAAAAGAGATTTGAGAATAGAGACACCTAATAGTACATCAAATAAAGTTCATATGTTATATAGTTCATCCCAAAGAGAATAATCCTCATTATGGGCACAGAGCTTAACAAAAACAACCCCTGAAGATTAAACTCTGAACCTAACATTCAACTATAGCCTACATTATATGCGCACACAACACCTGAACATTGATAAATATTGATTCATTCAGTGCCGAACCTATGGAATTAGGGGCCCGGTGGGCGTGGCCTCTTTAGAGGACCCAGCATTTTGACATTCGACACCATGACATGATATAATGAACTTAACATCTAATGTAAAAAAATTTTGGGGCTCCCCTCAAGCTGGGGCCCGGGGAGATGGAGTCGTTGTGTAGCTTTTGTCTGACATTCAATTAAAAAATAATATTCCATCAATCCAGTTAAGGTCGCAGACTTAGAAAACATTAGGCCTCTTAAAAAAGAAAAAAATATCAAAGCTTTAAACATTATAGTTCTGTGAAGCCAGTGCCAAACATAGGGATTTGGCCCTCTTCGGAGCCCCTACATTTTGACATGAGATAGTGTACTTAATATTTAGAGTAAAAAATATTTTCGTGTCTCTCCTCAAGTTGGGGCCCCTCCACACACTCTCTGTGTGAAGCCCCCATCATAAATCGGTTAGTTTGCTTAGTCAACATTGTGTACGGCGCTACTCAAACTTAACCCTTATTCAATTCATTCATGTGACGTAAAAGTAAAAAAAAATTAAAAAAAAAATATTGTGACGTAATTTGAGTTTAGTAATAAAGTGAATTAGTTGTACATTAGATATAGACATATTTTAGAAAAAAATAACAAAACTAAACAATATAAATATTACATTGTCTTGAGATGTCCGTAATACAAAATTCATTTGGTTTAAAATTTATATTGTGGAAAATAATATAAAATGTTAATTGAACGATTTATGTAGATATTTCTCCTATGATCTCTTCTCATTTAATGATAAACTGAACACAAAATATGAGTTATGCTCCCTATTTAGGTGATGTTAATTACAGATATCCAGAAAACCGCAACACGTTGAATGCTCAAAAGTGAGAGCGAAGAGAAACAGGCTTGGCAATTGTATCATGCAAAGGACTATTAAAATTCCACCCGTGATATGTGAACTCAGTTCCAGTGCAGTTCATGTGAGATTCTGGATGCACAACGGTAACTGTCCGCAAATGTTTAGTAGAAATATCTCAATATACAGGAGAATACGGTACAATGACATCATTCACGGGAGATGAATACAAACTATCCGAATCGGTGATACACATTTAAACCTCGTACTACACAGGTGAGGTCAAGGCTTATGTAGTTGAAAGCCCTGTCTGTGACCTTATTGTGTGCATCAAAGAGTGCTCGGACAATGGCATTTTACTCTGAATTAAAGAGAACACTGCAAGGGATAACACTCAAGGTATTGATGTCAGCAATGTGGCTGTGAAACGAATCAGAACAACAGCACTTAAAGAGCAGGAAACATCAGAAGCAGGTGAGAAAGTAACCACTAGAGCTACAGATGGAACTATCAGAGTCGGGCATAACACTGCCAAGGGACAAATCGCGGACGCGGTAATAGAGCGCCCTTCTAATGCAACACAAATAAATGTCCGTAGAGGCAATCATAAACCAGGACCTGTTATTAAAGATGAGGTCTTTGATAGACCATTTGTTTTTCGACAGTCCGACGAAGCATGTGGAACACTAGAGATGGTAAACACCTGTTGCCTGGGATATCATGCCAGGGTAAATTGTAAAGTTTTTTTTCCCAGCGCTATGAATTTATTATTGGATTGAGCACTTAAGGAGTTTTTGAAAATGTTTTCTCCAAATGGGATGAAGGACATCAATATAAACATATGTCCTATTTTGATCAGTCATTTCACGGTGTAGGACACAAGAGACTGATGAAACGATTTAGAACCAGTGATGAACATTTATACCAACTGCGCTTAAGGGTACTGTTGTGTATTTTGACATTACAAGAATTACATGACTGCCAGGCACGATTTGGCCAACTCGAAATTGTGCTCACACAGATGCAGATGGAAGATCTTGAACACACTGAAGCCAGCGTAAAGGCTGGACCAGTATCAAAATAACAGGCTGTCGGGAGCAGGGTTTTTCAGCTGTACATGTCAGTTTCGACAATACAATCTATTTGGCGACAGCACTTGGCTCAACTCCACAGTGGTAAAGTCAGGCTAGGCTCTTTTAGGATTCAGTAAGCCTGGCGAGCTTACAAACTGTGCTGCGCTGTGAAGACTTTCTGCATCAGAAAAAGATCCCTCGTCAGTTGGATCAGAAGGCAAATATTTAAAAGCGCACGCCAAGAACTGCGTTTACAGAAATACAAACAAATCACACAACCATGTAGAAGATGTTATTTTGCTTAAAAATGGGAACCGTCAGTGATCAGATGGACAACAGGCTATCGATAAAGTTTCGTGAATATTCTGTCATATGTTTTTCTTCGGTGAGGTGGTGGTGGTATTGAATGTCAAACTTTAGTGTTTTTGACACTAAAGGGGCCTTGGGGGTAATATTGTGTATTAGTTTGCGAGTTACGCAGCGCTGTCTTTCTATGTGCGAGATCTTCCTTAGTGTCACTTGGTGCGTGGGGTTCAATAGGCAGTTGGTATGTTGATATTAAAGAATGCGGTAATGTTATGAAGTATTATCGAAGGAGATAAATTAGAGGCCCAATAAGATCCTGTACACAACACTGCATTGTACCAATATTTTGTCTACACAATGTACCCATGTAATGATCTAAATCTACCAATATTTTGCTCACATAGTTTACCAATATGTGGTAAGTACATCATGTACTCATATTTTACCACAATGTACCAATTAAATAAATAAACAATAATCAACAATTTTCTTACAGTAGTCATCGATTTACTAAAATCAAGTACAGTACATTATCACAATGAGTACATTAAAGCAGAAAACAAAATATTTAGTTACATTGTTTCTGCATTCTGATGTCTGTGAGGTATGAGCACTGACCAGGGGGCACTGTGACATTTCTTCTGTTAACTCCATACTTTCTGTCTCACTCAAATTATCTGCAGTGACTCTACAACGAAAACGTTTTGGTAGGGTGCGTTCATAAGGTTTTTCAGTGCTTGCTCCGAAACAGGTATGGACGATTCTGTTGACAGTTGAGGTACTGGCTAGTGTGTTTTCGCTGGCATATCTAGCCACCCATGCTAAAAGCAGATCAAATAACTTGTCCATCGGGTCTGTCATGCTCGACTCTCCTCTATCTTGAGGTAAATTCAGAGGCATTTTTAACACATACAATCTTCCTTTTATACCTAAAAAGTCTGTCACCTCTGAAAAATTCCATTCATCTAGAACTTCCAAGCTCAAATATTTTATCATAAAACAAGATATAAACTGTGCCAGCTGGTTCATAAATATATCCATGGATGGGGAAATAAATGAAGTCACGCCAACATAGATGAAATATTTCCCCTGACATTTATTTTTTTTTTAGAAATATTTTTCTTGCATGATACCGCATAACAATTAGAATCTCCCATTATTAAACTTCTAATTTTGTCCAGAGGAATAATGTTTTCTGGCATGCAAGAATAATTTTTCCGTTTTCTAGAGACACAACAACTTCAAAACGTAAGTAATGCTTTACTTCCGACTCCCATAGATAATAAGTCAATAAAGTAGCTGTCTTTGCACTGTTACATTCAGCGCAATATTTATTATTGTAAAGTTTTACACCGTTAAGAACAGGAGACAAAAATGTAGTACATTTAAATATCGCTTTGGCGTTAGAACTGTTATAACTGCATGTGCCTATAGTTGGGCGACGTTTGTAAGACGTTAAACACAATGGTACTTCTACTCTATTTGGTGCATGCCTGGGAGGTTTAAAGGTAACAAAGTCTTCATGAAATCTAGCTTCTGATTGAAAACCAAATTCCGTCAGCCATAGGACAGGCGTGGATGTATTTTCTTTATGACAGTTGTAGACAGACATGTTGACAAAATTGATTCCCGTCGACTCGTCAGTTACTGGTGCTTCATTTACAATTATATTGATGAAAAATCTAGAAATCGTCAAATTTGGGCCTAAGAAATCATTATCACGCCCGTGTATTTCTCTCGTGTCTCGCCTTTCACAAGTCTGGATTCATTCACATTACTAGGGCAGCTCGCTATGAATAACATACCAGAAACACATTGTAAATAGGACTGCATGAGTCTCGCGTAGTAAGAAGGTATTGTCTGTATTAAATGTGGACATTCTGTGTCAAAGTCTTCACAACAGTTGTTGTAAACTAAACACTTCTGGTCACAGGAACACGGCAGTGGAAAAAACTCACCACATCTGTCTTTACATGTGTCTTTTGTACTGTCTAGCAAAAAAAATAAATATCATTGAATTTTTATGTAAACTATATATATATATTATAAACACTCTGATGTCTATACTTATACTATAATCATTATGATGACTATACTTATACTATAATCATTATATAAACTATACCTAAACTATAATCATTATGATGACTATACCTATACTATAATCATTATGATGACTATACCTATACTATAATTATTATGATGACTATAATTATTCTATAATCGTTATATGATTATACCTATACTGTAGTTGTCGGTTAATGTTAACAGAAGTAAGCTTTATGTGAGTGAAAAAAAAAAAAGAAATAACAAAAACTTTTTTTGAGTAATGTTCTATTTATAGATGAGTATGAGAGTTAGTTCACAATAATCTTTATCTATCAGTTTTCATTAAGGGGTACTGTATCTGGGTTTCCAAGTAATTTATTATAGACTCAAACTAAATCAAATTCATATTACGTATAATGTAATTTAAAGAACAATAATTTCGTGAAAGATTTCAAAATGGTTCCTATGTTGATGCCCGCCATCTTGAAAATAACTACACTTTAATCATTGCGAAGATTTCCTAAGCTACTAAAGATATAAAATTAAACCTTATGTTTTCTTAAAGCTTATAAAAAACTTGAAAGAATAATGGGTTTTTTTTTTAAATTAAAATATGAGCAAAATAAAAATAAACTTCTCAGTTTTTAACACGTGATTAGTCCACCCATTACTCACAATATCATTTTGTTAACATCTGGTTATTAATCCACCCATTACACCCAATATCATTTTGTTAACATCTGGTGATTAATCCACCCATTACACCCAATATCATCTTGTTAACATCTGGTGATTAATACATCCATTACACCTAATATCATTTTGTTAACGTCTTGTGCATTCTGTCTCAAGTTAATAGCATACACATCTGTTAACTTTTCTATTTTAGACCTGATCAGCTTGTAATTTGGATTTTTACTTTATATTATCTTTTCAAAGTCTCAACAGGATCAAACAACCTTCTGGAAATATAATTTACTCAGGCTTCTTAAACAAATAACCCTAACTTTAACCTGCATATTTCATAGCAGATGAATATGCTTTAAATTTGCCTTCAATTATCATAGAATCGTGAATTATTTTGTATCTCTTTATGGATCTGGAAAAAAAAAATATATGACTGCACCATCTTCTTCCATCCCATGAGGGGGGGGGACCTTCAAAATTGTCTTAGTCACATTCAAAAAAGATTTTCTTTTCCAATAGCACCGCACACTGATGTTTGTGCAGGGGCGGCCTACTCAATTCATTTGCAATCGGCGGAAATAGTCTCCACATCGAGGATGAGATCAGTTTCAATATGTGCCAGTTCCCATAAAAAAAGAGACATAACCAACATGAAATTTAGTAGCATTTATTATTTTTGTTAGGTTGGGCACAAGACTGTTCTTGGATTACACCGGAGGCTCTATCTATACTGTTATCTACTGCCTGAGCTGCTGTAAATATCCAATTGTTTATAGACTTTCGAAAAAAGTTAGTTCATTCATAGGCTGACTTAGTACCATACTCCAAAAGAAAAAAGGAAAACATTCCATATCTGGTGCCACTGTCTTTACAGGCTCTTTGCGTTGACCGATTGGTGAAAATGACTCAATCACACTTTTTGCAATTAATCTGAAATAGTCCAAGAGATGCGACAGATCATATGCCTCCCAGGCCTGTAGGGTGTAGTGGTGCGGCCAGCCATGGGCTGTCGACAATAGTGGTTTGGGCGGCCAGATCCATACATGGGCTGTGGAGAGTAGTGGTGCTATCGGCCAGATCCATACATGGGCTGTGGAGAGTAGTGGTGCTATCGGCCAGATCCATACATGGGCTCACTAGAGTAGTGGTGCTGTCGGCCAGATCCATACATGGGCTCACGAGAGTAGTGGTGCTATCGGCCAGATCCATACATGGGCTCACGAGAGTAGTGTCGCTATCGGCCAGATTTATACATGGGCTCACTAGAGTAGTGGTGGTATCGGCCAGATTTATACATAGGCTCACGAGAGTAGTGCTGCTATCGGCCAGATCAATACCCAAAAAAGTTGTCAGTAAAATTTTTAAAAAGTGAATTATGGGTTTAAATTTTTTATTTTATTTGAGAAATGAAATAAATTACACAAATACTATCCGACATAAAGGTGAAATTATTTTGGTTGACAATATATATGTAACAATATCTTTAGATAGATTCATACAATTTTAGAACCACTTGTTTAGTTGGGTGGTCAACATTGAAAGCTCATGGGCCAAGGACACAGGCAGAGATTTTGATAATTAGAATTCCAGCGTGTTATCTTTGTTTTGGGTGGAATAAATCTGGCGATGAGCGTCGATGACACCGGATGTACGTGTTAGACGTAATTAGGGAGACAAAGAAATACTAGCCCATAGTGAGTTTTTAGCCGCACCAATCGCTAGGCTGGAATAAGATTCATTAATATGTAGATGAGTTAGAAAGGGTATTAGGGGGCCAATCAAAAGTTCTGGGCGTTTGGGGCACGTGATAATTCACCATCAGATAAATAAGAGAGGTGAGTGAAATTTCGGGAGACCGACGAGATACATGGAGACTGACGAAAGACATCGAGACCTACCGATCGACAGAACGACTATAGAGATAGAGACATCAGGACACTATATTAGATATACGTACTCTTGCCTGTAGGACAGTATACACATTAGATATACGTATTCTTACCGCAAGACAGTATACATACCAGATATACGTACTCTTGCCTGTAGGACAGTATACATGTTAGATATACGTACTCTTACCGCAAGACAGTATACATACTAGATATACGTACTCTTGCCTGTAAGACAGTATACATGTTAGATATACGTACTCTTACCGCAAGACAGTATACATATATTGACAAGTTATTAAGTATACATACTCTTATACGATAAGACAGTATACAGGTGTTCAGAGAGAAATCAAGTTATTAAATATACGTACTCTTACTCATACGAGAAGACAGTATACATTCAGAGATAAGTTGAAGTTCAACAGTACACAGTCAACGTTTATTCTGCTAAAGCATATTTATGAATATTTCGGCACTTGAGTGCATTCTATCTGTGTTTTATTATTATTTAAATAAATGTTATTGAATCGTGGAACTTGGCTTTATTCATGGTGTGTTTGTGTGTGAGTGCCAAGAGACTGAACGCTACCATCTTTGAAGTAAAACCAGAGAGAATATCGGCTACTACATAACCTAATATCAACAAACTACATAACGTTCAAACCATAACGTCACATTGAAGCAGCAGTGAAGAACAAGAAGTATTGCATTTGGTGGAACAACGATAGTACCATAACGTTGACAATTTCCAACGTTAAATTGGTGTCTACAACAGTATCCATCACATACATAACATTATATACAAAATATATATAGTGTTACAATATATATATATATAAATATATATATATATATATATATATATATATATATATATATATATATATATACACACGCACACATTCATACATACCTCTGTATTCAACAGTAAATTTACTTGAACTCATCCTTACAAATAATGAAATCATCCACCAGATCATTGAACAGAACATTGTCATATTGACTCAGCGGCGTATCCAGAAGTTGTTTTAGAAAAAATAGGTGTTGAGAAGAAAAAATGAAAGAAATATGCATTTTTTAAGGAGTATAATTAAAGACTATACATTAAAGACTAAACATTAAAGACTATACTTTTATAATTAAGTTAACAAGCAAATTAATATATTTTACACCCTTTAAGAAATGTATCGCTGTTGCGTAAATTTGTACGCAATAAATAGAATCAGCCTTCTCTAATCTAACTCATATAACCAGTTGTTTCTTTGTTTCTTTGTTTTTGTACTCCGGCAAAAAAAAGTTGGACTCTCGACAGTTGTTCCTTCAACTAGATCTGGTCATTTTGATGTCATACCTTTATGAGTTGGCCTACTAGTATCTCCAGATTTTAAATTTTTAGAGAAGCTTTCCACGAGAATCGAGATTGATTAATGAATTTACACATTTCAGTACAAACAACAACACAAGAACACATGAGAACATTAAAACATTAAAATTATGAATGTGTTTTTCAACAATGTCAGAAAAAGTCCTAATTCAAACATCATCAAAGTAAGTTGGTTGGCGTTTCTCTAGCAACGTTCTTTATTGGCTGGATGTACCTTGTGGTACTTTACTTTAAGAAACAATTTGTTAACTTTTTGGAATTTAACTCTTAAACTTTGATTTTTTTTTTTCTAGATATTGATAGATTTAAAAAAAAAGTATATTGTTTTTAAAACCATCCCTTTTAGTCCCAATACCTTTTGCGTCATTAGGTTGGGTGTAATTAATCGAATTGTTCATTTTTGTAAAGGACGTATATGATGATCTCCTGTGCAAAACACATTGACACTGTACATAATGCATATCATCACACTGTTGAGAAGACTTTGATATCTTTTGTTGATACTTCAAAAAGCCGATACCCTGCTTTCCATCAGATCAAATCAAGTTTTTGGTTTATACATTTCTAAGCTAGTCAAAGAAGGACTTGATTCATTAGCTAACGTAGAACTTGATTCATTAGCTAACGTAGAACTTGATTCATTAGCTAACGTAGAACTTGAATCATTAGCTAACAAATAAAAATAATTTTTATCAAAGCAAACTCAGCGAAAGTAGAATGGAAAATGTAAATTCTAACATGGCGGTTAACCGTGAACATCCCAAGTACGCAGCTCTTTATTGACGTAAGAGTACGTCCGCTGTTGGTGTGGACATTATGGACCGCCATTTTGGTAGTTGCCTCTAATACCACCGCATATTAATTATTAATTATTATATCGCCGGTCCTGGCGGCCCACCGGGAATCTTCCCGGTGTCCCGGTGGCCCAGTTCACCCCTGCCTACAAATATTACACAGTACAGGTTATAATTGACCTGGCGAAACCTGAGTCTATTGTGCGTACAACTGAACCAGTTGCATGAGTTAAAACAATCTATATATATAAAACACAACTTCAAGTCGCAGGACTATTTATAGATTATGGATCTCCCCAATACGTCACAGACGACACCTCGCGTTGTTTCGCTAGGGTTAGGTCAAAGTTCAACTTTGCATTCTATGTATTTTCTCCGAAGATGTCATCCTGTTATTTTGTTTGATTGCTTATTTAAAAATAAAATTACAGTAATTATATTGATTGATAAGGCGGTGTATTTTACGCGGCGGGATGACTAGTATATATATATCACATCTGGACACAGATATTTAAAAGTGGCCCACTTCGTGTCACTGTGTGACATATCTCAATGTGGTACACTTCTAGTGTGGCATATCTCAATATGACATATCTCAGTGTGGCTCATTTCTAGTGTAGCATATCTCAATATGACATATCTCAATGTGGCTCACTCTAGTGTGGCATATTTCAATATGACATATCTCAATGTGGCTCACTTCTAGTGTGGCATATCTCAATATGACATATCTCAATGTGGATCACGTCTAGTGTGGCATATCTCAATATGACACATCTCAATGTGGCTCACTCTAGTGTGGCATATTTCAATATGACATATCTCAATGTGGCTCACTCTAGTGTGGCATATCTCAATATGGCATATCTCAATGTGGATCACGTCTAGTGTGGCATATCTCAATATGACATATCTCAATGAGGCTCACTTCTAGTGTGATATTGAGATATGTCGCACAGTATCACACTAGAATGGACAATATTCAGATGTCACAATAGAAGTGAGCCATATTGAAATATGTCATTTGAGAAATGTCACATCGGAGCCTCATTAACACAAAAAGAATAATATACTAATCTACAAATAATTGCCTTATACCTGAGATGGCTAATGAAAGAAGTAGAGCGATTTTTTCAGATGTATAAAACTACACACCACAAAATGCTGAAAAGAAGCTCAAGTTAAAAGAGCAAAGACGAAACCTCTCTATCTACCTATCTACCTACATACATGTCTTTCTACCTACATACATGTCTTTTTACCTACATACCTGTCTATCTACCTAATACCTGTCTATCTACCTAATACCTGTCTATCTACCTACTTACCTGTCTATCTACCTACATACCTGTCTATCTACCTAATACCTGTCTATTTACCTACTTACCTGTCTATCTACTTACATACCTGTCTATCTACCTATTTACCTGTCTATCTACCTACTCACCTGTCTAGTTACCTACATACCTGCCTATCTACCTATTTACCTGTCTATCTACCTACTCACCTGTCTAGTTACCTACATACCTGTCTATTTACCTACATGCCTGTCAATCTACCCTTTTATGTTTTTGAGAACATAGAGCTAGTAATGCACATTTCCATTTGAAAAGTTTTGCATTTAGATAAGCTTATATACTACATGTGCATTAGATCTATTACGCATCAATCATCACAACCGATGCTTTCTTGACTAAACATGATACTCCAAAATAAATTTCTCTAATTGAAAATAAATTTTAAAAAATGTAAACAAATATTAGCGCCCACGGATAAAATGGAATAGATCTACATGACATTGTCCTCACACCCGGGATATTTAAAGTTTTAATGAAATAAACACTATAAAAGGTTTCTTTAATATTTAAAAATCTAGTATTTCCAATCTGAGTTTATTGAGTAATGAATCAATGGCATGTCACGGAAAGAACAAAAGCAACTTGTAACCTGAACCAGATTTCTTGTTCCCGCTATAATTGCGGTAAAACAATTTGCAAGGGCAAATAATCAGAAATTTTTTTTCATTTTATTGTTGAAATCAAAGAATAAAATTGAAGCAAATTTTTAACTTTTTCTTGTAATTTTTTGTTTACTATCATTGTAATGATAAAAGCTCATCATTTCATTATTGCAAATGAATAATAATATCCTGCTGTTTATGTTTGTTGTATTCATTTACATTATTTTATATATCATCAAACATCACCACTGAGAGTATTTATTATGTGTTTATTATGTCATCGAAATTATAGTTTCTTACGTGTAGGAAATTTTTCCATATCTGGGGAATCGAAAAACGATGGCTTTTGTTGATATCTCGTATTTATTTTCTATCTTTATTTGATATAATGTACATTAGGGTGATAACTATTTTCATTTTTTTTCGTAAAGAAACTGAAACCCCATACATTCGAGGAACAATTATATGTTGATGACAGTAGCAACATTAATTTTTTTTTTAATTGAAAAAAGTTCCCCCACCTTTTAATTTTTGTTTTCTCATATCGCGCAGTTTGACGCTCGGTTTCAATTTCACACTGAATATTTATACGACTTTCTAGACTGCTTTTAAGCACATTCCAGTCATATGTTTTCATTTGTTTATAAACAAGGCGTTTACTATACTCATCTTCCCTCATCTTCTAAACAGAAGAGGTATCCAAAAATTCTATCTGTTTAAAAGCTAATCAATCTCACATGGATGCCGACAAACCGTCAAATTCTTGGAAACTTCACTTTTCTGTTCAATAGCCAGAAACAGCGACTGAATAGAATCAAAATTATGATTACTGATATAGAATTGCTCTGGAGGGAAATTCTAGACTTTCCACTATTATCCAGCACACTAATCAGAATGAAACTCAATGGTCTAATTGATTTATAAGACAAAAACAAAAAGAAACCATCTGATAACACTTTCCCAGTTATTTGATGTCACCAACGTTAATGGAGAACGGAAAAGCACCGAGGATAAAGAGCTCTACCAGAGGCAAGTTAACAGTGGAGGAAATATTGGTTATTTAATGGTCAAACAAGCCCCTTTGGAATCATTCCACCCAAGAAAACGAATCCGACTATCAAAAACTCAATCTCAAGCCAGCTTTTCTCAATCACAACCTACAAAAACAAATACAACTGTCTCACAACCTACAAAAATCACATACAACTGTCTTAAAACCTACACAAACACACACAACTGTCTCAAAACCTACACAAACTAACACAACTGTCTCAAAAACTACACAAAAACATACAACTGTCTCAAAATCTTCGGATTCTGAAACCTCTGCTTCTTCATCCGAGTCGCCAACTATTTCTTAAACGTCATCTTCTGAATGCAAACCGAGGTACCAAAGAGCAAGCACTAGAACGGCGGGTTTACTAGTACTGAAAAACATTTCCACACATAAAGCACATGACGTTCTTGCAATCATTGCTGAACAGGGTCATGATGTGCCAGTTCCAAGTCAGGCGGGTGTCTGGAAACGAGTAATCTCTGAACGACGGAAAATGAAAACTAAAATTGTTCAATAACTTCAAAGCAAAGATTCCTATTGTCTCCAGTTTGATGGAAAAAAGAGTGCAAGGGGAAGAGTATCAAGTAGGTTTGCTGAAAAAGATGACAACCGAAATCAAACTCGGTATTCTCAAATGTGAGAGTGGTTCTGCCGCGGCCATTCACAATGAACTACATCAGCTAATTGATGAATATGATGCTTGAGAAAAAAATTTTTTGTTAATTTGCAACACGACCGCAGAAATGCTGACCATTTGCTCGGGATTGTAAAGCTCATACAGGATGATGTCTTGAGCAATGGCTTTCAGAAGCCACAATATATTGACTGTCAGCACCATGTACTCGACCTTCTTCTGAAACATGTCATGAATTTTCTTATTCAAGAGCCAATGAGCAAACCAGAACTCAACTATTCCTTCATTGGCAAATTAACACAAAACTATGTCACTCTTCAAGCTGATTACCCCTTCTTGCGACAGAAGATGTTAGCAGCTGCGAGAACCCACGTTGGCCTCGCATCAGCTGGAATAAATTACTAAATTTACACCAGGCAAGATGGAACTCACGTGCAATATTTACTGTTATAGCATTATTACTGATACCAGAGTGGCGCAGCATTCTCGCTTCTGCCTGCAACTTCAATTGCTACGAATGGGCAAATGCTTGGTTCGATTCGAAACACTACAATGAAGCGTCCTTCAATGAACTGTTCACCTCACTCATCAAGATAAAATGCAAGAAGGCAATTAAGTGTTTAAAGACACATTGGTCAGTCGAGAAGTCATTAATTGACATTCCCAGATCTAACCAAATTGCTGAACGTGCTGTGAAACTGATGGCGGAACTTCATGCCGAATAGAGAAAAATTGAATTTTTGAATCTGAAGTTCATAGGACAAAATATGTTTTGAACATTTCTTGTACATTCTGTACATATTATTAACTGATCTGTATCTTATTTGTTAATAAAAGTTGATTAGTTATTATTAATACTCTTTTGAATTAAGCTAAAAAAAAACATGTCCTTTTTTGAAAAAAGAAATATTTTTTTCACTTTTTTCTTCCAAAAAATAGGGAGGTGGGGGAACTTTTTTCAAAAAATAAAAAATGCGATTGATATTCTTAAATTACACATAAAAGTTCCTCGATTGATATTCTTAAATTACACATAAAAGTTCCTCGATTGATATTCTTAAATTACACATAAAAGTTCCTCGATTGATATTCTTAAATTACACATAAAAGTTCCTCGATTGCAAGTGGTTTCATAAATTTTTTTTTTTTTGTTATCACCCTAATGTACATACTGTGTGGTCTTGATGGTAAAAAACGTCAAAACTGTGACGTATTGTATATAGTTTGATCGGGTTTTTTAAATATACTCAAGAACGTGAATACACACTGGCACATTTACACATACACAGAAACACGTGAATACACACTGGCAAACTTACTACACATACACATTAAAGACGACACACACACTGACATATTTTTTTTCGACAAGAAAGGAGCAAATCTTTTTTTGAAAACAGGTGCACACAGATTCGTTGACCAATAGGCACCTGTATTTACAGGCGATACAGTCTAATTATCTTAAGGATTGCACATGTGACATCACAATTTCATCATTCGATAACAATTGACGTCATAGTTTACCACAATCTGTGCACTGATGTCGAAGTATATATATATATATATATATATATATATATATGTAAAAAACAATGTTTTATATGTAATACTAAATTACTTTGATGTAATGATGCATGTAGTGAACGGGTGATCAAAGGCGTAAATAGCGTTTGTGCCGCTCCTAGCAAATAGTGAAAATTGCCACCCAGGTTGGTCTCTTCGAGTGACTTAAAAGTCAAACAACTTATAAAGCAGACCCAATTCGAATATGCTTTTTTTATATTTAACACATAATGCTTGTTATTTATTTTGTTACCTATTGTTTTAGTGTGGGGGGTGTTAGAATAAATTGAAGTGCAAAATCGGATATTTCACTTAAAAGCTTATTTAAAAGCTTGGAAATTCGTTAATACCGAATGATTACATATATTTATTACCTCCAAGTTGACATTTTTGGACAGAAAACAATTTCAACAATATTGACAGTTGGCTAATAAACATTAAATGGAGGAAGGAACGGCAAACATGATCATGAATATCCACTACCTCAGACCATTATCTCCTTTAGAGCTTGTTCAAGCAGTGTATTTGTTTCATTCAGCCATCTCCTATGAGTGGACCAGTTGTTGTTGTAAAAGACACAATTATTTAAAAATAAAATGAAACTGTAAAAAAAAAGTGAAGTTCCCTTAGGCCTAACGGGCCGTCGGGGCAGATGAAGTGTAGAATTCATCTGTTTCTATAACCTCGGCATATGAAGGGATTGTGTGGTTAGCATAACGCCCAGCCGCCTTTACTTCCCCAACTTAAGTCAGGTACCCATTTACAGCTGGGTGGACTTGTGGGACGACTTTGAAACACATTTTACCTGGAAAAATTCCCATGGTTCTCACCGAGGATCGAACCCAGGACTCCAGGTCGACAGTCGAGTGTCTACACAATATGAAACTGCCCATTGAGCTTATTTTAAGCCAAGTCCTTACATGCCAGTATATAGTATAACTCTTCTTTTACTTTAGGGACTATATAAGCAAGAGTATACACTATCTCTTCTGTTATATTCTGGGTTATATATAACAGTGTACAGATTATCTCTTCTGTTATACTCTGGGTTATATATACCAGTGTATAAATTATCTCGTATGTTATACTCTGGGTTATATATACCTGTGTATAGATTGTCGCGTCTGTTACACTCGGGGTTATATGTGCCATAGATTATTGTGTCTGTTACACTAGGAGTTATATAAGCCATAGATTATTGCGTCTGTTACACTGGGGGGGGGGGGTTATTTCTCGTTGTATTCAATAAATTTTGGTTTTGTATTTGGTCGCATTTTGGACAAGAACGAATAGAAAAGGTAGGACAACTTACAATGACCAACACACTGGACACACATTGAACCTGAGACTGTACATGACTTCTGTCGTAAGAATCATTTCGTGTCTAATTAGGGTGGGGCAAAAACTGACAAATTTTGGAGTTAAGGTCTCAGACAAACAAAAATCAGTGATCCATATGAAAGTAAAAGCGTAGACAAAAACAGTTTTCTTTTCTATATAACCGTTTTCTAGCAACTTTATCTTTAAAAAAACGCAATTAAATGTGTTATGAAAATATAACGCTGCTGAACAGAGTGAATTATTAACAATGTTAATGTTTCTTAAAATCAAACACAACATATTCAACAACAACTATCTCTAGTAAAATAAAAAAAAGTTATTTGCAACAGTACGGCAGTTCAAATGTGAAATTAGTGCAGAAAGTCTGCTTTTGTTTCTATTGTTGGCACGCCCGATCTTGATTTCTTCCTTTGAATAATAGCACCAAGGCGCCTATCATGTCCATATACTTTGCCACAAACTGCTTTGACATCCTTGATGTTTCTTTCAACATCTTGCGAATGGCATGGAAAGTGGGGTAGAATCACCTGGTCGTAACTGGCAATATCTTCGGCAATGATGTCCTGCAGCAGTGGATGTGAATCAAACTCGACCAGTTCCCAGTTAATCATGCTAATGTACGACTCAGATGAAAAGTTTATTTGTCAAAACAACGAATCTTACACGTGTCACTTGAGTGAGTACTTCGAACCAGCAACACTTTGTCGTATGCAAATTTTCTAATGTTTTCGTCTTTGTCGCCAACAGCCGCCAACAATATATTTTCTGGATGACAAAAGTAGCTGTTGTTTTGCACTAATGTAGCCACGACAGCCTGATCATTTGTGTCAAGTTTTTGGTACAGTGAAATCATGAAGAAGTTCTTGGCTCCATCCTGGCAGCTAGGATGAGATTTGATGCAAAACCATGATGGAGCATACAAATTCAGTATGAATTTCCCAATTCGTTAAAGGTCGGCAGAAGGACTTTGTTCGGAGGCATACAGCCTGAATATTCGGTAAGCTTTAGCTAACCATCTGGCATGACTGATTGTCTCAGGTTGGGCAGTCTCTAAGTATGAGACGTAACTCAGACCAGCACTGCAACCACTTTGAATAAGTAGACACATTTTCAGTAAATACTGCTGATCTGTACTTAGATCTTTCACCACCTCGTCTTCAACCTCAACAATAGAACCTGAAAATGGAGAAAATTCGATGATTGATTTCTGCTGGGGATCAAATTCCAGCATGCATGCTATCTATCCTTCTGAAGTCTTTGGACCAGTGGTCTTCCCATCAACGACTTCTATTAGCTTACTTAAAGGCAATCCGTTGGCATGCAGTAAACAAACCAACCACTGAAGAGGTCTTCGTAGCTGAAGTTCAAGTTGTCGGATTACACCATTATGTTTATCAGTATTTATTGATGTTCCATCACAAACAACTGCTTGTAAAGTTAGTTCCGACTTGCTGCTTGTAACCACTGACATGATTTCTCTGGAAATGTCCTTGGACTTTCCTGATGCTGGAACAACATTTTCAACTTAGCTGCGGGTAGGAAATGATACTAAGACGTAGTGCTCTTCTTTGACTTTGCGACGAGTAGACCCAGTATGCTTAATAGTGACATTAATCTTTTCATCAAAACTGAGAAAGACAATACCTTCACTTTCTTTTTTGTGATCCTGAACTGAGTTATTCCTTCAAGCATCTCTTTGACGGCGCAGCTTCCTGGGGTGCAAAGCATTTTCAGGTGTCAACAGTCCAAGATCTTTCAAGACGGCATTTACAATCAAAACGGTATCACGATTGCCGACATTGGCTCTATCAACAGCTTTGGAAAGCTCTAGATACAGCCATCTATTTTGTGGAACAGTGCTGGAACGCACTTCTTTGTCACTATCTTCTTCTGTGTCTTCATCTTGCACTTAATTGCTGTCATTATTTCGGCTATCTCCTGAATCGTTTCCTGAACAAAATTCCATTGCCAAATATTCTGTAACAACGGTGCCTTCATCTATCTGCGCTCTTGTTTTTGTTTCAAATAATACTAATGTAAACAGTTATCATTTAGCTGTACAATTATACCAAACATAACTATTCTAGATGCATTCGTTAACATTAGTTGGCGCTTTAGGGGTTAATATTCATAAAATGTACTATACGAACTGTATTTTTCAAATTTACGACCTCTAGACATCAAAATAACACATGAACGTGAATTGTTAATGCGACCTCTAGACATGAAAATAACACATGAACATGAATTATTAAATTGATCACTAGATGAGGCAGCATCTATCTATAATTGTCTGACAGAGACAACACCAGTTTGCCCCACCCTAGTGTACATGTTTGTCAAAGTCTTCCCGATAGTTCAAAAATAGAAACAAACGAAAAAATTAATTTAAAAAAAAAGTTATAATTTCTCGTGCAACAAAAATAAATAAGAACAAAAGTAAAAATACAATCTTCTGTTGAGAATGAATGGTTTTTAAAATCCGACAGAAATTACTATCACAATAGAAATACAGAAGAAAAAATATTTGACTTTAATACTACCCATGGAGTTCTCCTTAGCTCACAATCAATTCAAACATCACTTAGAATAACACAAAGTGAGTATATAATTTAAAATCATAAATACCTGTAATAAATGTATTCCATAAAGTCATTATTAATTCAGACATCGAAGATTTGTTTCTGTGGTTTACTTAAACTATGGAAGTAAGTCAGTTTCTACCGTGATTGAGTCGAAAGGACAAATATATTCTCATACACACATTATTTCCGGTTTATATATTAGATAAGTGGGTGGGCACACATGTTGAGACGTGGGCCACAAAGGTTTCTTAAATTGTCTCAACTGGCGGACAAAGAGCTTATGAAAGGTGTGAAATGTAATGAACTGACAGCCTGTAGTCTTTTCATCACCGTAGTAAATAGACAAAAAAAAGTTTTTCTAAAATAAAATTTAATTGCAAATTTGAACGAACTTTAACTCTTTAAAATTATAAAATACATTTTAAGATGAATACATTAAATGGGCCTATTTTTATCACAATAATATTATTGTCTTTTTTATAGAAGAAACTAAAAACCCAACAAATTTTCGTTAAATTCCTATGTACGATAACTATTAAAATTATTGAACAGAACTCAGAGTTCAACCATAGTCATAAGTACAATTATACCAAAAACCAAATACATGTATACTGATACATTTTTCTGAGACTGTGAGCTCATAACTGGGCCGAAGGGGCATGTGGACAACTCTTCATTTAGAGCCATTGCTTCATACTTGTTTAAACTTTGGGTGACAACACTACATCTGTATTCCTTTTCTTTATAGCATTGTGCAAATCTTTCCGGGGAGATCACTAAACAAATGTGTACGCTATTGTTGACATTGGTCTGAATGTTCATCTTTCGTTTGCTAATCAATTTAGTCATCAATGATTGTAATAGCCACAATAAGTACATCATCATATTTTGATCCTTTAATGTTTCTAATTGTTCTTGATATACATTCAGATACATTTCTAGCACAGAAAATGTTCCTTCATAATCTTGAACTTGTTTTACTAAAGAATGTTTCCAGTTTTTAATTACGCCCAGATTTTGAGTTTCGGTCAGATGACAATTTATAAACTGTGCCAGTTGGTTTAGAAATGTTTTAATTGATGGAGAAATAGTCGAAGGTACGGCAATGTTGATCACAAATATTTCATGGCTTAAGGTGGAGTTTTTGC
The DNA here is from genome assembly GCA_021962125.1 of Bulinus truncatus. Lineage (NCBI taxonomy): Eukaryota > Metazoa > Mollusca > Gastropoda > Planorbidae > Bulinus > Bulinus truncatus. The sequence continues at coordinate 2,504,937 of JAGDYQ010000130.1, read as the reverse complement.
TCGAAAGCTTGTTACAATCATCATTCTTGATTTGAGAATTATTCTTGATGTTCTGCTTTATGGGACATGTTACTTTTTGCCAGGGAAATACACTCCTTACGCATAAAATAGTCATGATTTCGTTTTTTAGAGTTACAATCAAATTGAATTTAAAATTTTTCATTCCTTCTAATGTTAATACAGAAAAGTTTTTTTGTCCGTTACATTCCGCACAATATTTATTATTGTATATATTTTCTTTGTCAGCAACAAAAGACAAAAGCGTTGGACATTTTGATATCGCCTCAGAACTGGAGCTATTGTCACCACATGTACCTATACTTATTTTTCTCTGAGAAAAACCTAAACACAATGGTATTTCATCCACTCTTTTTCTACTTGTTCCGTATTTCATAACGAATACGACTTTACCAGTGGTATATAATTTGTATTGGTCAAACATCGTATTCCAAAGTAGAGGTGCAGATCCATTTCCTTTATGACAGTCGTAGACCGACATGTTGATGAAATTGATGTCCGTGGACAGGTCAGTTACAGGTGCATCATTTATTAAAGTATGGATAAAATGATTAGTGATCGTCAAGTTTGGATTTAAAATTTCATCAACCTGACGTTGGTAATGTTCTAGGGCTTCGATCTTTACCAATCTGGATCCCTGTATTTTACTAGGGCAGCTCGCTATGACTAACACATCAGAAACACATTTTAAGTACGACTGCATTAGGTTTGTGTAGTAAGTAGGCCTTGTATTTTTTAAATGTGGACATTCTGTGTCAAAGTCTTCACAACAGTTGTTGTAAACTAAACACTTCTGGTCACAGGAACACGGCAGGGGAAAAAACTCACCACATCTGTCTTTACATTTGCCAGGTTCTAAAACAAACAAACAAAAAAACATTACTTACATTTTGTCCACTAAATAGCAAGCTTTATTATAGCATGAATTTATTCCTGTGGACCACTTAATTCATGAATGTATTCATGTGGACCACTTAATTCATGAATGTATTCATGAAGACCACTTAATTCATGAATGTATTCATGTGGACCACTAAATTCATAAATGTATTCCTGTGGACCACTAAATTCATGAATATATTCATGTGGACCACTTAATTCATGAATGTATTTATGTGGACCATTTAATTCATGAATGTATTCATGTGGACCACTAAATTCATGAATGTATTCATGTGAATCACTAACTTCATGATTGTATTCATGTGGACCACTAAATTCATGAATGTATTCATGTGGACCACTTAATTCATGAATGTATTCATGTGGACCACTTAATTCATGAATGTATTCATGTGGACCACTAAATTCATGAATGTATTCCTGTGGACCACTAAATATATGAATTTATGCATTTGGACTACTTAATTCATGAATTTATTCATGTGGATCATTTAATTCATGAAATTGATGCAGTTCTTAAAACTTTGAATTAGATTCCCCGGCTTTAATAAACATATCAGGAAAGAAAATATGTCACTTTGCTTGTATCTACAAAATAAATATGCACTATAAATATCTTTAAAAGGTATTTTAAAATATTGACCTAAAATAAATATTCCTAGTAAGCATTAATTAAAAACGTTGGTTATTAACAATGGTTTTCTTTTTTTTTTTTTACTTTTTTAATTTAGATATTATAACTATACAGCCACCCATGCTACAAGCAGGTCAAATAGCTTTTCCATCGGTCGGTCATGCCGAAATCACCTCTATGTTGAGGTAAATAGAGTAAATACAGTAAATAACAAGATATAAACTGTGCCAGTTGGTTCATACACATTTCCGTTGATGGGGAAATACTTGATGTCACGGCGACTTTGATTTCATCGAAATGTCTTTCTGGCATGAGCCCACATAACAATCAGAATCCCCGATAAGTAATCTGCTTTGCATTATGGGACATAATGATATGTTTTCTTACAACTTCTTATAAAAAAAACTTCGGGGAATAATGTGTGCTTTTTAATTTAATTGAAATGTTCTGAAAAATGATCAAAATTAAAAATAATCAGCTTGCCAGTGTTTAAGCATGTGTTTAATTCAACCGTTACACCCAATTTAATTTTGTTAACATCTGGTGTATTTTTCTCCAGTTAGAGCATAAACATTTGTTAACTTGTCAATTTTAGAACTGGGCAACTTGTAATATGGATTATTCCTGTTTTTATTTTTCCTTTTCCTGGTGTCACCTTAAACATTCTAGTGAAAGTATGATTCAAACGATCTTCTTATAAAATGGAAAATCATAACCTGCCTTTTTCATAGCAGATGAATAGGAGTTCAATTAGCCGTCACATATCATAGTACCGTTAATTATTATTCACCTATTTATGGATCTAGAAAAAAATATGACAGCAGCATCTTCTTCCATTCCGTTTGGAGGAAACCATCAACATTTGTTGTGTCACAGTCATAAATGATTTTCTTCCCCAAGTATTTAATTTCAAATAATACTCATCATTCTCATTATGTTCTACAAATGGCAGTATTCTGATGATGACAACTATAATTGGTATTTTTAAAATGTATGTTTTGTTGACCTAAATTAATAAGTTATATATTAAAAAAGTAATTCAGTTATCAAAGTCGTGCTTTTTGTTGAGTGGGGGGGGGTGGGCAAAAACTTCTTAGCATGTAGGCGGTGTAGAGTATAGGTGCGGCTATCTATCTATCTAACTATCTATCTATCTAACTATCTATCTATCTATATATCTAACTATCTATCTAACTATCTATCTATCTATCTAACTATCTATCTATCTAACTATCTATTAATCTATCTATCTATTTATCTAACCATCTAACTATCTAACTCTAACTATCTAAATATCTAACTATCTATTTATCTATCTATTTATCTATCTATCCATCCATCCATCTATCCATTCATACTTCTATCCACCCATCCTTCCATGAAACTGCCTTTCTAAATTAAAAAACACACATATACATACCACTGTATTCAACAGTAAGTTTACTTGAAGACATCCTCACAAATAATAAAATCATCCACCATATCCGTGAACAGATCATTGTGATATTGGCTCTGAAGTCGTTCTTTAAATATAGTTGTGGAGAAAAACAATTAAAGAAATACACATTATAAGATACACATTAAAGGATATACTTTTTATAAATAAGGCAACACGTAATATAAAAAATATCTTTACAACAATTAAGACATTTATTGCTATTACATAAAAATGTAATGATTTAATTCTAAAAGCTTTCTAAAATCTGTCTCATTCCGGCAAACAAGTAAGGGTTTCAAAACGTTTTTATTTTAATAATATTTGGTATTTGTGACATTATACCTTTAGGAGCAATGGAATCTCCAGATTTGACATTTGTGTTATTATAACTTTACGAACAATGGCATCTCCAGATTTGGTATTTGTGTTATTATAACTTTACGAACAATGGAATCTCCAGATTTGGTATTTTTGTTATTATAACTTTACGAACAATAGATTCTTCAGATTTCGATTTTTGAGAAGCCTTCGACGAGATTCGTCGATTTTATCAAAGTTTTGAAATTTAACGGTTAAAGCTTTGATTTTTTTGGTTAAAATATTGATTTATACTAGTAAAATTGTACTGCCTTTAAAACCATCACATTCAACCCAGATATATCTTCGCTTCTTTAGGTTAGGTCTAATGAGTTGTTAATTTTCATAAAGGAGTATAAGATATCCCGGTTATTCATTGTATCCAAAACACTAAAAGCGCTGATGAGCATCATCCAGATCATAACACTATTACACTGTTGTAACTAAGAATATGTTATTTTTTATTTACAGTACAGCCCGTTTTCCAACAGTTGCAAACTTGTTTTGGCTTCAGTATCTCTAGGTAGCCAGAGCGTGACTAATTCATTGTCTAAGCCTTAGATCTAACACGTTCGACTAGTTTGTAGTGATTTCCTATTGGATTTATTAGTTTACCTTAGTTTAGTTAAGATGTTCTGTAGATTAGTAATAAATAAATAGTATTAGTGTAATTATTTAAACGACGTGTCTTATTTGTCATTCTTATAAAAGTTACAACAGTATCAATTCGAACCAGCCGATAGTCAAACTTTGTGTAAACCTAGGGACCCCATTACAAAATTCTCCCCTTCAAGTACATATTTACCAAATAAAACGACCCGTGTAACCTAACATGTACATTTATCTAGATCTCCTGTATTTTGTCGTTGTCTCACAGCCCACACCCACACATACAACTGTCTCACAGCCCACACCAACACATACAACTGTCTAACAGCCCACACAAACACATACAACTGTCTCACAGCCCACACAAACAAATACAACTGTCTCACAGCCCACACAAACAAATACAACTGTCTCACAGCCCACACAAACACATACAACTGTCTCACAGCCCACACAAACACATACAACTGTCTAACAGCCCACACAAACACATACAACTGTCTCACAGCCCACACACACACATACAACTGTCTCACAGCCCACACAAATAAATACAACTGTCTCACAACATACACACACACATACAACCGTCTCACAACCTACACAAACACGAACAAATGTCTAACAGCCCACACAAACGCATACAACTGTCTCAAAGCCCACACAAACAAATACAACTGCCTCACAGCCCACACCAACACATACAACTGTCTCACAGCCCACACCAACACATACAACTGTCTCACAGCCTACACAAACACATACAACCGTCTCACAACCTACACAAACATATACAACTGTCTCACAGCCCACACAAACACGAACAAATGTCTAACAGCCCACACAAACACATACAACTGTCTCACAGCCCACACAAACACATACAACTGTCTCACAACCTACACAAACACATACAACTGTCTCACAACCTAAACAAACACAAACAAATGTCTCACAGCCCACACAAACACATACAACAGTCTCACAGACCACACAAACACATACAACTGTCTCACAGCCCACACCAACACATACAACTGTCTAACAGCCCACACAAACACATACAACAGTCTCACAGACCACACAAACACATGGAACTGTCTCAGAATCCTCGAAATATGAAGCCCCAGCTTCTTTACCCGAGTCGCCATCCTATTTTTCCACAGCATCTTCTCCTGAATGCAAACCGAAATACCAAAGAGCAAGCACTACAACTGCGCGTTTGCTAGTACTAAAAAAACACATTTCTACATGTAAAGCACATGACGTTCTTGCAACCATTGCTGAACAGGGTCATGATGTGCCGGTTCCATGTCAGGTAGGTGTCTGGAAACGAGTAAACTCGGTATTCTTCAATGTGAGAGTGGTTCTGCCGCGGCCATTCACAAGGAACTACATCAGCTAATTGATAAATATGATGCTTGGGAAAATATTTGCATGATAATATGCGACACGACCGCAGTAAATACAGGTCGTTTGTACTGGATTGTAAAGCTCATACAAGATGATGTCTTGAGCAAGGGCTTTCAGAAGCCACAATATATTGACTGTCAGCAACATGTATTCGACCTCCTTCTGAGTTTTCTTATTCAAGAGACAACGAGCAGACCAGAACTCAACTATTCCTTCATTGACAAATTAACACAAAACTATGTCACTCTCGCTGCGACAGATGATGATAGCACAGGCAAGAACCCTGGATGACGAGATGATTTCAAGTTCTTATATCAGGCATATCGTCATTATAAAACAACTTCACGTTGTCCTCTTATCAGCTGGAAGAAACTACCTAATTTACACTAGGCAAGATGGAACTCACGTGCAATATATACTGTTTTAGCATTATTTCTGATGCAAGAGTTGCGCAGCATCCTCGCTCCTGCCTGCTACTTCATCTGCTACGAATAGGCAAATGCTAGGTTCCATTCGTAACACTACAATGAAGCGTCCGTCAATGAACTGTTTACTTCACTCATCAAGATAAAATGCAAGAAGGCAATTAAGTGATTCAAGACCCATTGGTCAGTTGAGAAGTCATTAATTGACACTCCCAGATCGAACCAAATTGCTGAATGTGCTGTGAAACTGATGGAGGAACTTCATGCGAAATCGAGAACATTTTTTAATTCTAAAGTTCATAGGACAAAGTTTATTTTCAACATTTCTTGTACATTCTGTACATATTACTAACTGTTCTGCATATTATTTGTAAATAAAAGTTGCTTAGTTATTATTATTACTCCTTTAAATAAAGCTAAAAAAAGCATGTCATTTTTTTTAACATTTTTCATCCGAAAAATGGGAAGGTGGAGGATTTAAAAAAAAAAAATCAAAAATGCAATTTAGATTCTTAAATTACACATATAAATTCCTCGATTGCAAGTGATTTCATAAATAAAATTTGGTTATCACCTTATTGGATACGTTATGTATTATGTAGCCAGTGGCGGTCTAAGGAGAGTTGGACGCGTTATGTATTATGTAGACAAGGAGTTCTAAGGAGAGTTGGGTACGTTATGTATTTTGTAGCCAGGGCGTTCTAAGGAGAGTTGGGTACGTTATGTATTATGTAGCCAGTAGCGTTCTAAGGAGAGTTGGGTACGTTATGTATTTTGTAGCCAGAGCGTTCTAAGGAGAGTTGGGTACGTTATGTATTATGTAGCCAGTAGCGTTCTAAGGAGAGTTGGGTACGTTATGTATTTTGTAGCCAGGGCGTTCTAAGGAGAGTTGGACGCGTTATGTATTATGTAGCCAGTAGCGTTCTAAGGAGAGTTGGGTACGTTTTGTATTTTGTAGCCAGGGCGTTCCAAGGAGAGTTGGACGCGTTATGTATTATGTAGCCAGTAGCATTCAAAGGAGAGTTGGGTACGTTATGTATTTTGTAGCCAGGGCGTTCTAAGGAGAGTTGGACACGTTATGTATTATGTAGCCAGTAGCGTTCTAAGGAGAGTTGGACGCGTTATGTATTACTAGTTGCAAGTACCCGGCTTTGCCCGGGTTTAAAATAAGGTTTTCTGTTTACCTTCTGTTTTCTCCCTACCCCCTCTCTCCCTTCCTCTCTCTCTCCCTCCCTCCCCCCTCTCTCACTTTCCCTCCCTCCCTCTCCCTCCCTCTATCCCATCTCTCTCCCATCTCCCTCTCTCCCCTCTCCCCCTTCTTCTCTCCCAACGTCCATCCTCCCTCTCTCCCTCCATAACCCCTCTCTCCCTCCTTTCTCCCTCCCTCCCCTTTCCACCTCTCTCTCTCCCTCCCCCTCTCTCCCCCTTCCTCCCTCCTTCATTCCCTCTCTCTCCCTCCCTGCCCCGCTCACTCTTTATCTCTCTCCCTCCCTTCCTTTCTCTCTCTCCCCCTCCCTCCCTCCCTCCTACCCTCCTTTCCTCTCTCTCTCCTCCTTCCCCCTCTCTCTCTTTATCTCTCTCCCTCCCTCTCCCTCTCTCTCTCTTTCTCTCTCTCTCTCTCTCTCTCTATATATATATATATATATATATATATATATATTTATTATTATGGCTTCACACTTCTTCTAAAATCCTTCTTCATTCCTTTATCTTCCTCAAACAGTACAAATCAGGGAGCATGAAAAAACAACAATTCTTTGCATCACAAAGGCACAATACAGCACCAGCGCGCAAGTTCTATTCGAATCGGGAAATGACGTCACAGAGGAATTTTATTTACGGGCGCCGTCGAGATTACTTTAATATAGTAAAATACTAAAATAAAAAAAAATTAATTACAATTAAACTACCCATCGATATGAAACGAAACCTGTCCTATAACCTTCCCCATGTAATTATGTGTATGTGTAACAAATTTCACGTTATTTGTTTGTCTGCATCTTGAGTTATAAGGGAACAGACAGACAGACAGACAGACAGCAAATGCCTCTTATAGGTATAGAGATGTAGCCAGTAGCGTTCTAAGGAGAGTTGGGTACGTTATGTATTTTGTAGCCAGGGCGTTCTAAGGAGAGTTGGGTACGTTATGTATTATGTAGCCAGGGCGTTCTAAAGAGAGTTGGGTACGTTATGTATTATGTAGCCAGTAGCGTTCTAAGGAGAGTTGGACACGTTATGTATTATGTAGCCAGTAGCGTTCTAAGGAGAGTTGGACGCGTTATGTATTATGTAGCCAGTAGCGTTCTAAGGAGAGTTGGACGCGTTATGTATTATGTAGCCAGTAGCGTTCTAAGGAGAGTTGGGTACGTTATGTATTTTGTAGCCAGGGCGTTCTAAGGAGAGTTGGGTACGTTATTTATTATGTAGCCAGTAGCGTTATAACGAGAGTTGAATACACGCGCTCAGCACTAGGTGACTCTTACGATGCCACCAACTAATGGCAAAACTTTTTCTTACTTTGCTATATATGCCAACGGAACGGGAAGGCACAAACTGTAGCCTCAAACTGACAAAGAAATACATTCACCGAAATATTTTGGAGTAAGACACAGGCAACATATTTTACACCTAGGTACATCAGAGCCTATTCACATAAAAGAACAATATTCAATAATAGTAATATTGCTTCCTTCCCGGTCTCAATTCGATGTTTCTTTTTTAAAAAATCTAAAGTTTTAAATAGTTTCTGTGCTTTTTATTAAGAAACTTATAAGTCCTAAATATTAAAAAGTAATTATAACATAATATTATTCAAATTATTGTTGGTTTTTATTTCAATTTTTTTTTTTAAATCATCAAATGTAAACAAATAATAATGAAAAAATATCCGACGTATGAGAATAGCGCGTTCGTCGTAACTAATTTTGTAAATGAAGTTCTTTTTTAAAAGTCGATCTGATATAAAAAAAAATGAAACTTTTTTATTGAAATAATGTATCCTTTAGGTTTCTGTAAGTAAAGGAAACAACTAATTAGATTTTTAATTTCGTTCATAACTTTAAAAATAAAATATTTTCAAAATATGTATCAAAGCTGAATAATAGTCTATCTCCATGCCAATGCTTTACAGGGTTCACAGCTAGCCTAAAAATAATTGCTTTATACCTTATGAAGGAAGTAGTGAAATCTTTCAGATGTATAAAACACAAACACCTTACAACGCTGAAAAGAAACTCAAGTTAAAACAGCTCGGATCAAACTTCACACTGGAACGTAGAGCTAGAAATGTACATTTCCATTTGGCAAGTTGTGAATTTAAATAAGCTTATAAACCACATCTGCATTATATCTTTGACGCATCAATTATCAAAGCAGATGCTTTCTAAACTAAACATGATACTTTTAAAGTAATTTCTCTTATTGAATATCGCAAAAAAAAAACATGTAAACAAATATTAGCGCCCACGGATAAAATGGAATAGATCTACATGACATTGTCTTCACCCCCAGTGATATTTAAGTTTTAATGAAATAAACACTATAAAAGGTTTCGTTAATATTTAAAATCTAATATTTTCAATCTGAGAATTAATGGCATGTCGTGGAAAAAACAACAGCAACTTGTAATTTGACCAGATGTATCGATCTCTCTCTTTCTCTCTCTCCCCCCCCCCCTTCGGCCTAACGGTAGTAAAATAACACTGATAAACAAGTTTTGGATTTCTTATATGTCATTAACGTTTTCGGAATCAGTTTTTGATGCTGATTTTGAATCTCTAAATCATTTTGCTCTATCAGCTCAAATTATTAAGATACTGCAGAACAAAGTTTTGTATGCGCCCAAACAGGAATAGACTGCTGACAGCATAATTTTATGCACACAAACGCACGCACCTGCGCGTACACACATGTTCACAAACACACATACCTCGTAATTATATACTATATTGGCAATGTTCTTTTTTTTCTGCAGTTTCAGACTTCATAAAAGGAGCAGTGCATGTGGCAATTGCAAGTTGTTTAAAATATGGCGACCAGAGGATGTGTAAATTCACCGGATCTGTTTTGCTATGTGTGCGGCTTTTTCACAAACAAGTCTCATCAGAAGACTTTCACGCCGTTACTTAAGAAAGCTTATCAACTTCATTTTGACTCAAAGGTGGATTGTGGTAAGTCGTGGGCACCACAGTTCATCTGTTCGACATGTTCATGCAACTTGCATGGTTGGATGAGAAAGGCAAAGAAAAACAACCACATGGCATTCGGAGTTCCTATGATATGGCGTGAGCAAAGCAATCACTCCACAGATTGTTATTTTTGTTTAGCAAACATCGATGGAATTCGTTATAAAACTCGTACAACTGTCAATTACCCAAACGTTCCATCAGTTTCAAAACCAATTCCACACGATCCTGTCATTTGTCCAGTACCACAATCGCCTGTAGAATACACAATAGACAAAGAGAAGGATAAAGAAAGTGATGTTCCATCTTGTGCCGATGACTCAGACCCTGACTACAAAGCTGCCGGAGAAGGAATTCATTTGATGAATTATGCTGAACTTTGCGACCTTGTGCGAGATCTGGCGCTAACAAAAGGCCAAGCTGAACTTCTTGGTTCACGGTTAAATGAATTTAATTTGCTTGCACCAGGTACAGCTACAGCAAACTTTCGTCACAGGCATAAACAGCTTGTTCAATACTTTGATGTGACTGGCAGTATTTGCCACTGCACAGATGTTGACGGCCTTATGAGAAGTCTTGGTGTCGAACACATTATTGAAGATTGGCGACTGTTCATTGACTCGTCAAAGACTAGCTTAAAAGCAGTATTGTTGCACAATGGAAACAAATATGCTTCAGTACCAGTTGGATATTCTGCCCACATGAAAGAGGCATATGAAAATATGTCGGAACTGTTGGAAACAATACGTTATCGCGTGTACAACTGGAATATCTGCGGCGATCTAAAAGTAATAACTATTTTGATGGGAATGCAGACAGGGTACACGAAGTACATGTGCTTCATATGCGAATGGGACAGCCGAGATAAGAAGCACCACTATACAAAAAAGAATTATTCAATCAGAGACAGAATGCAACCAGGAAACAAAAACGTTCTTCATCAACCGTTGGTTGATCGTGACAAAATTCTCATGCCACCGCTTCATATAAAATTAGGACTGATGAAGAACTTTGTCAAGGCATTAGACAGCAAATCGGATGCATTTATATACCTATGCAACAAGTTTCCAGAGCTCAGTTATGCTAAAGTCAAGGAAGGTATTTTCATAGGTCCACAAATAAGAAAAATCATGACCGATGAATACTTTCAAAACACTTTAAGTCATCCTGAAAAAGATGCGTGGGTGGCATTCAAGTCAGTCGTAACCAATTTTCTTGGAAATAAGAAGTCTGTCGACTATGAAACAGTTGTAAAGAAATGCATTAGTGCCTACAAACACCTGGGATGCAATTTGTCTCTGAAAATTCATTTACTCGATTCACATCTAGACTTCTTCCCAGAAAACCTAGGCGCAGTAAGCGATGAACATGGCGAACGTTTCCACCAGGACATTTCTGTGATGGAGTCACGCTACCAGGGCCGGTGGAGTGCAGCGATGTTAGCTGACTACTGTTGGACTCTACATCGCGACTTGCCAAGTACTCAGTACAAGCGGAAGTCCACAGCCAAGAAATTCAAACCATGAACATTTTAAACATTTTACACATGCATTTGACTTTAAATGGAATATATTTTTTACATATAATTTTATTAGTTAGAACTGATTTCATGCTTGTGTTTACTATTTTTTTACATTAACTGCAAAAAAGAATATATGGTTTAAAAATTTCATTTTTATACATATTGGAGTATTATAACTATAATAAAAAATTAAGATTGCGGATTTCTTAAAGGTGGAGGCTGATAGAGACAAATGGTTTGCATATTCGAAATCAGCGTGTGTAAATTGATTATGATTAGATGATGGGTACCAAGAAATTCACGATAAATTATTTTTTGTTTTCCAGTGTAATTGTAAGGGCAAATAATTTAGATTTTTTTTGTTTTTATTACATCTTTGAAATTAAAGGAAAAAATGGAAGCAAATTTGAAACTTTTTCTTGTAATTTTTCGTTTACCTCATTGTGTAAAGCTCATGACTTTCAAAACCCAGTTGGTTGACATTTAAATATTTCAAATGATTAAGCTCCAAACACACCGCTGCGTTTTCTTTGTTGCTACGCGTCATGCGTCAGTAGTCTGAAAACCGTGTGACGTCACGAATCAATCTATAAGAGCGATAACACAGACCGGCACGTCGTCAAAACGCAGCTTCTCCTGTTTTTGACGCACCTTCTGAAAAAACGCGTTGTAAACAATACAAAATGGATGCCTTGACGACACCCATTCGAACACTAAAACAATGAAATTTTATGAAATATTTGTTTTATTGTAAAAAAAAAATGTTCAAATTTAAAAAGAAAAGTGAATTATATCGTGCTGAAACAATTAATGTAGTAGGTCACAAAAATAAGTATTTGTGAAACATTTTAGTTTTAGTTTAAATAGAGAAATACTAATATTAAGAGTAAGACTAAGTGCCGAAGCCAACGGGTATTCAAGTATTTTGTTTAAGATTATTAATATCTGCTTCTCGCCCACTGATACAAACTAATAATATAAAACAAGCAATCTAAGCCTGTTCCATTCTGGACACAGGACGTGTTAGCGCATTTTCTTGTTATGTATCAGTACGTATGCTATCTTTCAGTAAATATTTGTAAATTTTTGAAATGTTTATAAATTCAATTGTGTAATGCATATATCTGAAAAAAGATATTAAAAAACGTGTATTTATATTTGAAAACAAATATTTTCTCTTAAATCTAACTATTAGTGGTTTATGGTCACTGAAATAGGACTCATAATTGAAACATTCTAAATTGTAGTTATTTAATCGTCCGAAAACTCCGTCAATTGTTGTTAGATAAATTGTTGTTGCCAATCTTGGGGAAAGTAGTTGAATGTTGAAGTTTGTTTCGAAAAAGTTTTCAATTTCTGCCCCGGGCTCTTTGAAATCTTGATTGAAGTCCCCACAAATGATGACGTTTGGTTGAATGAGCTGTGCTGCAAAGTTGTCATTGAAGAAATATTTCACAAACCGATTGTTTGTTGCTGGGTTTTTGTATACGTTGATAATAACAATGTTATCAACCATACACGATGTTGCTTCGATGTGTTGATGTTGACCAGATTCTTGTTTAATCGATTTTGGTTGTGATGTTCGAGTCAACCGTCTGTGTATCCTCTTTTTTCACTTCCGTTCAATTCTTTTTTCACTTCCGTTCAATAGCCCATTCCTTTGGTGCGCGTGTTATGTATTATTATGTATTATGGGTTTTATAAAAAAGTAAGGGAAGTAAGTCATGTTGAATAACTGTTACAAAAATAAATAATGAGTTACGCCCCTTTGTACACACCTTTGTTAATATAGCTTATATAGTAAAAAACGGTACTTAATAAGCTCCCTTTTTCGACCCTCAGAGGTCAGATCGCGACTTTTGATGCACACATGGCAGGCCAAGACCTACAAAATGATATATACATCATGTGTCTAGGACTTATGGTTGTTGAGATCTAGGGTGATGACAGACAGACAGACAGACAGACAAAACGGGGACAATAGAGCATTTTTTTCGAAAATGCTCTAAAAATGTAGTGTATACAATTACTACATTTGCTTTAATCTATGTCATTATCAATAGTTTGTATTAAGCTCGGCATCACTCGACTCGACTATTTTTCTAGACAGCAAAAGTCAAGTCGCACAGTGACCAAACCATCACCGCACAACATCTGTCGATGTAATAAGTGATCAGATTTTAAGTCCAATTATCAAACTGTATTTTGACTAAATTCAAATTTATCTCAAGTTTAGTTTTCTGTTGTACTAGTTGTTTTTTTTTACTCCGGTTCAAGTATACTAAGACTAATTATCACTGGCGGCGGAGCAGGGGATGGGGCGGCAGCGCCCCCCCCTAAAACTTTTAAGGGGTGGCGGCGCCCCCCCCCCTTGAATTTCCAGTCTGCCCCCCTCCCCTCCCCCCAGATTAATGACTGAATCAGAATGAGAAAATTCAAAATAGTAATATAAAAGCTTAATATATTTAATTCGATAGAGCTGATTGCAACCTTTCCAATGATAGCACACTTAGTAATCTATGTCTTTTAGAACAGATGTTATGATTTTTTTTCAGGTATAAAAAGGGGGGTCACTTTTACATAACATAAGGAATATTAAAAAAAACAACCTTTAACCATTGTTATACTAAAAAAAACTGTAACTTTTAAACTACTAAAGTTGTGGGCCTAAAATTTTCAATTTAGATGCTTTATTGAAAGTTTATTAATGTACTTTATCATATTATGACTTCATTTAAAAAAGAAAAAAACTTTTTTTTTTAAAAGCGATTGTCAAGTTTAACATTTTTATGCTAAAAATTTCTTTATTATTTGAAACATAACAGATAGAAGCCTGAAACTTTTTATTTACATACTTTAATGAATGGTTATTAAGAAAATTTTAATCTTCAAAAAAAAATTTAAGTTAAAACATTTTTTATTATAATTTGACAGCCGAGAATGCATTTTTAGTCTAGAAAATGTAAAACTTTTGAACTATTTAAGTTATAGGCCTCAATCTTTTTTTTTACAATTCAAAACAGTACAATGAGAATAATTAACTCAAGGCATGGTACTGATTTTAAACATTTTATTTTATTAAACACTTTATAAAAATAAAGCTGATTGCGATGGACAACAGTTGGCATTTTCATTGCCATTTATTATATTTGGTGCATAAGAAAAGAATACATGATTAGAATTTTCTGCACCTATTTTTTTAAAACACGTTCAAGTTTCACTTAAAGTTTCTATTTGTCAACTAATTTGTTTCTGGACATCTGTATCTGCATGAATATGATTACTATTAGTCTAAAAATAACATGCTTTGTTATTAACACATACTGCTTGTTATTTCTCTTGTTACCTATTGTTTTTGTGTGGGTTGTTAGAATAAATCGAAGTGAATATTTGGATATTTCTTTTAAAAGTTTTTTTAATAAAGCTTTGAAATTCGTTAATACCGAATGATTACATATATATATTACCTCTAAGTTGACATTTTCGGACAGAAAACAATGTAAACAACATTGCCAGTTGGTTAAGGAACATTAATTGGAGGAAGGAACGGCAAACATGATCATGAATATCAGCTACCACAGACAGGCCCGTAGCCAGAGGGGGGCTAGGGGGGGGGCTGAGCCCCCCCGTGCATGACCTGAGCCCCCCCCCGTGCATAATTTGAATTTTTTGACAAAATTTTAATAATGACGGCTATAAAACATCAATCATTTAGTTTAATAAATCAATAATAATAAAAACTTAAAAGTTTATATTTTGGCAATCATTCAGGCTATTTATATATACTTACATATATAGCGTATCTAATTTTTGGGCATAAAAGATTGAATCTTATTGAAGTTCACTTCTTGGTATTTTGGGCAGCATTGGCATTTGGTGCTTCAACAGCCGTGTGTGAGAGCAGTTTCTCAACCCTCACACGAATGCTCACCCCATATCGCAGATCAATGTTACAAACGCGTCTAAGCAATCTTTTCCTGCTTGCATTTGAAAAAGATTTAACAGACAATCTGAATGCTGAAGCATTTTTAGGTAAATTCATTGCTAAACCCAGGCCCGTAGCCAGGTCAAAGTAAGCAGGGAGGCACCAATACCCAGCAAGGGGGCACCTTTACTTTTTCTTTATTTTTTCCTCTTTTTCTTCTTTTTTAAGTGGGGGGGCACTCCACATCTAGGAGGGGGGGGAGAACGGCCCCCCAGTGCCCTCCTTGGCTACGGGGTTGGCTAAACCACGAAGTTTGCAAATTTGAAACGTATAATAATATAAGTTCGCAACAAGTGCCGACGAGTGGGGGGCAGGGGGCCAATGCCCAGGGGCCCGGCGAGTTTTAGGGACCCAATCAACTTTTTAAAATATTAATATCAGCCCATGGGTCCGAAATTTCTGTCGATGGGCCTGTTCGCAACCTTTATATATTGATAGCTTCTGAGGACAACTAGCAACTTAAATAAATTAATAAAATAACATTGGCTTCTGACTTCATTTTTATACATATGTATAATAAAATAATAAAGTACAAACTCCGTGATTTCTGAGTGATGTTATTTAATTTGCAAATTTTCTTTTTAGCAGAATTAATTTTATTTTAAATTGAATAATTGCAATTGTTTTTGATGATAGATCTGTTATTTGTTTTCAATATTTTATAAGAAATATCACACAAATAGCTAAGCTATATTCGTGCATCTTTGCTGTTCCTCCCGGGTTGTACGTTTAACCAACAGTATAATAATATAAATCAGGTATCTATTATGTAACGATTGTGTACCAGAACAAATGGTCAATATATTTATAACAGGAATCAGAAATTGCTCAGCCTCAATAATTTTTTATCATTAAAACACTTTACTATTTAAATTATTTTTAACAAAACTGCAACATGCCATGCATTATTGAAACGTAGTTAAAATTATATACTTCTAATTAATAGCTAAACAATCGGTACTAAAATGCACCATTCCAGATATGGAACTGCAAAAAATTTATTGGGGAGGGGACTCACTGAGATCCCCTCCCCAAACCCCTCCTCTCCGTTCGCAAGCTTTCGGCGCTTCGCGCCTACATTTTCGCCCCCCCCCCGAACATTTCTTCTACCCCACTAGGGGCGGATTTAGGGGGAGGGGCCGGGGGGCCCATGCCCCCCCGTTATCGCAAGTTTAGGTAATACATCATTAAATTATCGAAATATGTTTTGTTCTAAGACCAATTTTCAACAATGAAAACAGTTTTGCCCCCCCCCTGCGTCAAAGTTGTCTAGATCCGCCCCGATAATTTCTTCGGCACCCCCCCCCCGAAAAAAGTTTCTTCGACCCCCCGAAAATGTCTTCGGCCCCCCCAAACCAATATTCCTGGCTACGGGCCTGACCACAGACCATTATCTCCCTTAGAGCTTGCTCAAGCACTGTATTTGTTTCCATCAGCCATCTCCTATGAGTGGACCAGTTGTTGTTGTAAAATACACAATTATATAAATATAAAATGAAACTGTCCATTGATCTAATTTTAAGCCTAGTCCTTACATGCCAGTTTACAGATTAACTCTTCTTTTACTTTCGGGGTTATATATACAAGGGTATAGATTATCTCTTCTGTTATACTCTGGGTTATATACACCAGTGTATAGATTATCTCGTATGTTATACTCTGGGTTATATACACCAGTGTATAGATTATCTCTTCTGTTATACTCTGGGTTATATACACCAGTGTATAGATTATCTCTTCTGTTATACTCTGGGTTATATACACCAGTGTATAGATTATCTCGTATGTTATACTCTGGGTTATATACACCAGTGTATAGATTATCTCTTCTGTTATACTCTGGGTTATATACACCAGTGTATAGATTATCTCGTATGTTATACTCTGGGTTATATACACCAGTGTATAGATTATCTCGTATGTTATACTCTGGGTTATATACACCAGTGTATAGATTATCTCGTATGTTATACTCTGGGTTATATACACCAGTGTATAGATTATCTCGTATGTTATACTCTGGGTTATATACACCAGTGTATTGATTATCTCGTATGTTATACTCTGGGTTATATACACCAGTGTATAGATTATCTCGTATGTTATACTCTGGGTTATATACACCAGTGTATAGATTATCTCGCATGTTATACTCTGGGTTATATACACCAGTGTATAGATTATCTCTTCTGTTATACTCTGGGTTATATATACCAGTGTATAGATTATCTCGTATGTTATACTCTGGGTTATATATACCAGTGTATAAATTATCTCGTATGTTATACTCTGGGTTATATATACCAGTGTATAAATTATCTCGTATGTTATACTCTGGGTTATATATACCAGTGTATAGATTATCTCTTCTGTTATACTCTGGGTTATATATACCAGTGTATAAATTATCTCGTATGTTATACTCTCGGTTATATACACCAGTGTATAGATTATCTTGTCCATTAAACTCGGGGTTATGTATTCCAATGTATAGATTGTCGCGTCTGCTTCACTCGGAGTTATATGTGCCATAGATGATTGCGTCTGTTACACTGGGGGTTATATGTGCTAGAGTATAGAACTTCGCGTCTATTTTACTAGGGTTTATATGTGCATGTGGCTAGAACTTTGCGTCTCTTACACTGGGGGGGGGGGGTATTTCTCGTTGTATTCAATAAATTTTGTTTTTGTATTTGGTCGCATTTTGGACAAGAAAGAATAAAAAAGGTAGGACAACTTACAATGACCAACACACTGGACACACACTGAACCTTAGATTGTACATGACTTCTGTAGTAAGAATCATTTCGTGTCAAATGGACTCCTGTTTGTCAAAGTCTCCACCATAGTTCAAAAATAGAAACAAACGAAAAATTTAATTAAAAAAAATAATTTCTCGTGCAACAAAACACAAATAATAACAAATGTAAAATGCAATCTTCTTTGAGAATAGATGGTTTTTAAAATCCGACAGGAATAACTATCACAATAGCAAAACAGAAGAAAAAACATTTTAAGCAATTGAATTTAATACAACCCATGGAGTTCTCATTAACTCACAATCTATTAGAACATTAGTTTGAATAACACAAAGTAAATATATAACTTAAAATCATAAATACCTGTAATAAATGTATTCCATAAAGTCATTATTAAAACAGACATTGAAGATTTGTTTCTGTGGTTAACTAAAACTAGAAGTATGTCAGTTTCTACCGTGATTGAGTCGAAATGAACAATATATTCTCATACACAAGTTATTTCCGGTTTATATATTAGATAAGTGGGTGGGCACACATGTTGAGACGTGGGCCACAAAGGTTTCTTAAATTGTCTCAACTGGCGGACAAAGAGCTGATGAAAGGTGTGAAACGTAATGAACTGACAGCCTGTAGTCTTTTCATTACCGTAGTAAATAGACAAAAATAAGTTTTTCTAAAATAAAATTAAAGTGCAAATTTGAACGAACTTTAACTCTTTAAAATTATTAAATACATTTGAAGATGAATACATTACATAGGCCTACATTTAGCACAATAATATTATTGTCTTTTTTATAGAAGAAACTAAAAACCCAACAAGTATTCCTTAAATTCCTATGTACGATAACTATTAAAATTAATTGAACGAAATTCAGAGGTCAACCATAGTCATAAGTACAATTATACCAAAAACCAAATACATGTATACTGATACATTTTTTTGAGACTGTGAGCTCATAAATGGGCCGAAGGGGCATGTGGACAACTCTTCATTTAGAGCCATTGCTTCATACTCGTTTAAACTATGGCTGACAACTCCACAACTAAATTCATTTTTTCTATTGCATTGTGCAAATCTTTCCGGGGAGATCTCTAAACAAATGTGTACGCTATTGTTGACATTGGTCGGAATGTCTATCTTTCGTTCGCTAATCACTTTAGTCATCAATGATTGTAATAGCCACAATAAGTACAAAGTCATTTTTGTATACATTAATGTTTTTAATTGTTCTTGATATACATTCAGATACATTTCGAACACAGAAAACGTTCTGTTATAATCTTGAACTTGTTTTACTAAAGAATGTTTCCAGTTTTTAATTACGCCCAGATTTTGAGTTTCAGTCAGATGACAATTTATAAACTGTGCCAGTTGGTTTATAAATGTTTTAATTGATGGAGAAATAGCGGAAGGTACGGCAATGTTGATCTCAAATATTTTTTGGCTTAAGGTGAAGTTTTTGATCGAAAGCTTGTTACAATCATCATTCTTGATTTGAGAATTTGTCTTGATGTTCTGCTTTATGGGACATGTTACTTTTTGCCAGGGAAAAAACCTTTCTTCGCATAAAATAGTCATTATTTCGTTTTTTAGAGATACAATCAAATGGAAATTAAAATTTTTCACTCCGTCTAATGTTAATACAGATACGTCTTTTTGTCCGTTACATTCCGCACAATATTTGTTATTGTATATATTTTCTTTGTCACCAACAAAAGACAAAAACGTTGGACATTTTGATATCGCCTCAGAACTGGAGCTATTGTCACCACATGTACCTATAATTCTTTTTCTCTGAGAAAATTCTAAACACAATGGCATTTCCTCCACTCTTTTGCTACTTGTTACGTATTTCATTACAAATAGTACTTTACCAGTCTCAGATAATTTCTGTTGGTGAAACATCGTATTCCAAAGTAAAGGTGTAGATCCATTTCCTTTATGACAGTCGTAGACCGACATATTGATGAAATTGATGTCCGTGGACAGGTCAGTTACAGGTGCATCATTTATTAAAGTATGGATAAAATAATTAGTGATCGTCAAATTTGGATTTAAAAAATCATCAGCCTGACGTATATAATTTTCAAGGGCTTCAATCGTTACCAATCTGGATCCCTGTATTTCACTAGGGCAGCTCGCAATGACTAACACATCAGAAACACATTGTAAGTACGACTGCATTAAGTGTGTGTAGTAAGTAGGCATTGTATGTTTTAAGTGTGGACATTCTGTGTCAAAGTCTTCACAACAGTTGTTGTATACTAAACACTTCTGGTCACAGGAACACGGCAGGGGAAAAAACTCACCACATCTGTCTTTACATTTTCCAATCCCAGGATCTATAACAAACAACAAAAAAAAACATTACTTATATTGTGTCCACTAAATCGCGAACTTTGTTATAGCAGACCACTAAATTCATAAATGTATTCATGTGGACCACTTAATTCATGAATTTATTACTGTGGATTACTTAATTCATGAATTTATTCCTGTGGACCACTTAATTCATGAATGTATTCATGTGGACCACTTAATTCATGAATGTATACATGTTGAATACTTAATTCATGAATTTATTCCTGTGGATTACGTAATTCATGAATGTATTCCTGTGGACCACTAAATTAATGAATGTATTCCTGTGGACCACTTAATTCATGTATGTATTCATGTGGACCACTTAATTCATGAATGTATTCATGTGGACCACTTAATTCATGAATGTATTCATGTGGACCACTTAATTCATGTATGTATTCATGTGGACCACTGAATTCATGAATGTATTCCTGTGGACCACTGAATTCATGATATAATAGTACACAGACACAATTTAGAATATGACATACGACAATTTTCATGAAATACAAAAAAAAAAGAACATTACAAACTAGCAAAGATACATGGTCAGTGAGACAATACACTTTCATTACGTTTTCAACTTGTTGTACAGAATATTAAACAAAAAAAAATGATTTGCAATCGAAAAAAAAAGTATATTTTGGGTACTTACTTTCATTTGTAAAGAATGTTCTATATCGTCATTAACCATCGTACAGATAAGAAACGTTAAGTAAATCACATCTGTAAAGTATAAAATAACTCCGTTAAGTAAATCACATCTGTAAAGTATAAAATAACTCCGTTAAGTAAATCACATCCGTAAAGTATAAAATAACTCCGTTAAGTAAATCACATCTGTAAAGTATAAAATAAGCCTAAGCATAACTATGAAATAATAATGTAAAGTGTTTAATAAATATGATGAGTTACCTGGACTATCTTATATGAAGTAATGTAAAGTGTTTAATATATGATGAGTTACCTGGACTATCTGATATGAAATAATAATGTAACGTGCTTAATATAGCCACTCCCGCAACTTTGGACATCAGATTCTTGAAATAGTGAGAAACATTTGTTTGAAAATTGTAAATTACGATTTAAAATAAAATTTAAAAAATTACACTCTTTTTTTTAGAAAACTATATTTTTACAGAAACCACGATGTAGTTGTAATTTAAAGAAAAAATGAACTATTTGAATACACAAATTACTCAAACAACCAAATGTGACAAGTTGACAAAGACTACAATAAGTCAAATCAACATCCACACAGTTCCGTGAAACCAAAAAAGACTGCGATTTATCAAACCAACAAATAGGCCTACTCGAAATGGTCAAGACCCACAAAGAATCCGATACATCAATTCAACTAGCACTAAATATGTCAAGTCAAAGAACAACATCCGTACACCAATGGCTTTGGGATGTCTGCTTTGTACCCTCCAATATGTCAACAAGCCAAATATACTGATGGCTGTTAGATGTCTGCTCTGTACCCTCCAATATGTCAACAAGCCAAATATACTGATGGCTGTGAGATGTCTGCTTTGTACCCTCCAATATGTCAACAAGCCAAATATACTGATGGCTGTGAGATGTCTGCTTTGTACCATCCAATATGTCAACAAGCCAAATATACTGATGGCTGTTAGATGTCTGCTTTGTACCCTCCAATATGTCAACAAGCCAAATATACTGATAGCTGTTAGATGTCTGCTCTGTACCCTCCAATATGTCAACAAGCCAAATATACTGATGGCTGTGAGATGTCTGCTTTGTACCATCCAATATGTCAACAAGCCAAATATACCGATGGCTTTAAGATGTCTGCTTTGTACCCTCCAATATGTCAACAAGCCAAATAAACCGATGGCTGTGAGTCGGTTGCCCTATACAGCTCCAACAACCCAAATATACCGATGGCTGTGAGTCGGTTGCCCTATACAGCTCCAACAACCCAAGTATACCGATGGCTGTGAGTCGATTGCCCTATACAGCTCCAACAACCCAAGTATACCGATGGCTGTGAGTCGATTGCCCTATACAGCTCCAACAACCCAAGTATACCGATGGCTGTGAGTCGGTTGCCCTATACAGCTCCAACAACCCAAGTATACCGATGGCTGTGAGTCGGTTGTCCTATGCAGCTCCAACAACCCAAATATACCGATGGCTGTGAGTCGGTTGCCCGATACAGCTCCAACAACCCAAGTATACCATGGCTGTGAGTCGGCTTGTTTATACAGCTCCAACAACCCAAATATACCGATGGCTGTGAGTCGTGCCGCTTAAAAACAATCCCACGTAACCCATGAATTGAATCGGTTGCCCTACAGCTCCAACAACCCAAGTATACCGATGGCTGTGAGTCGGTTGCCCTATACAGCTCCAACAACCCAAGTATACCGATGGCTGTGAGTCGGTTGCCCTATACAGCTCCAACAACCCAAATATGTACCGATGGCTGTGAGTCGGTTGCCCTATACAGCTCCAACAACCCAAGTATACCGATGGCTGTGAGTCGGTTGCCCTATACAGCTCCAACAAGTTAGTATATGATGTGTGAGTCGATAGCCCCATACTGCTCCAACAAAATATACGATGGCTGTGAGTCGGTTAACCCTAATCAGCTCCAACAACCCAAGTATACCGATGACTGTGAGTCGGTTGCCCTATACAGCTCCAACAACCCAAATATACCGAGGGCTGTGAGATGTCTGCTCTGTACAACTCCACTCCAAATGACGACACCTGACGCACGGTGATGTTCTCCTTTAAAGTTTTTATGAAGTAAAACTCTTGAGATGAAACAGTCAAAAGAGAAGGATGAAAAGTCATCTTCAGCCGAGCTTTAATGACTGCAAGACAAAACGTATTTTTTTATTTTTTTATGAATTTAACCTAATAAATTCAACCCCTCCCGTGCAATAAAAAACAACTAAAGTTCCAGATAGATAATTATGTTCATATAGCACTTAAAACCACTTTCCATGTACGTATGTTGACAAAGCTAAAAATATCTAAATTATTAAAAGAAAAAAAAAAGGAAATTCCCATTGATAGTATAGGTTGAATTGAATGTTTGTGAGAAAATAAATGATGTTGTTTGTAGGGTTTTCCCTTGAAAAGTTCGTTTGTGATGTTGAGGATAGGTACTTTGTACGAAATTAAATCACTGTGTTTTTTCTAACCGTTTTCTCCACTCACTCAAAACTTCTGTTTATTTATAGGATGCATTTTGTAATCGATTTTTGAGAGATTTTATTTGTGGTACATTTTCTTGAAATTACGAAATACATGCTCTCGCTCCATGACAGTGTATGATTCAAAAAAGAATCGAAAGCATAATTCCAAGACTTATTCCAATAGCTAGAGCTATAAACAGAAATAAAACTCTCAATAGGGCACTAGGCCAGTGGTGGCGAACTTATGGCACGCGTGCCACAGTCGGCACACAGAGCCTAATCAGTCAGTTCGCGACTAAAATATTTCCTTTAATTTTAATTGGGGAGTTGGCGCTTTTCTATAAATAAGTGGTTCGTTGGTAGAATTTCGGGCACGTGATCCCAAAAGGCATCGCCACCACTGCACTAGGCAAAGACTTTTTGGGGATACTTTGGGGGCCTAGGCCAAAGATACCGTCAGGGTCATAAAAATGTACACATTCGATGACGTTGATAAAGAAAGGGGAGGGGGGTGTGTACACATTCGATGACATTGCTAAAGAAAGGGGAGGGGGGGGGTAAGGGCGCATTAAGGAAAGTCGTTTAATTAGCATGAACTACCCGGATGGACGCTTCACTCTAAGTTCGATTCAACGTCGCCGCGAATAAGTTGGCTGATAGACTTTCTACTTACTTTCAAAATATAGAGAATAGAAAACAGGAAACACGTCAATGGACCCGTTGGCCTTTACTTCATGGGGCTTGTACGTCATTTTCAGCCTGTCTGCGTTGTCGAACTCAACGGCTGTGAATGAATCAGCACAAGTATGCCAGGTATTATAACAGCTTGATTAAGTACCTGTTCTATACCCAGCTGACCAGCTTTTGTTAAGTTATTTAAACAAAACAAAAAAAATGCTCTCTATCATAGAGGTAACAAATAAAAACAAAAAAACAATCTTAATTGTGTCAATTAATATCAAATGAACAACAAATGTCAACTAATCTGTTCAAATTTAATAAAAGATGTCGGCCACTCCCAATGGTTGTTAATATGCTCGATGTGAATGTATCTTGCTTTAATGTTCAAAAAAAGTTCGTAATTGACGTTAACTCTTTCACACGATACTTTTCTCATTGTCACTTCAATATAGGCCAGACGCACCTAGCCAAATGTCAGACATTTGCCGGCCAGTGTTCACATTAACCGGTTTGGCATGCCGACGTCTGCAGTTAGCCGCCTAGCAGACATTGGGCATAACATATACATCCATTGAAAGACGGGAAGGGGGAAGGTATTGTGACTTACGGAAATGACTTCTGCTTTCCCCGGAAGTCTCGTGACGTTTATCCCTTCTACCAAATACAGACAATGGGTCGTCTGCCATCTGGACATTCACGGACGATCTGTCTGTAACAAAACATAAGCAGCGAACATCTGAATGAAGAAATTTGAGTAATTAGGGAAATCGGGGGAGGGGGGGTGCAGCCAATGCTACTTACACTAGTGGCTGTTAGCCTTTTTTTAGCTAAAGTTTAATTGCCAGTTTGTATCTCGTAGTCCGACCCCCCCCCTCCCCTCCCACTCCATATACATGTGGCCCTCGGCTTCATGCCGCCATGAAAATCATCCTCTCTTCTCTTATCAGATTAAGTTTAATATCCACATAAATTAGTAAAAAAAATAAAATGTTCCGTAATTTTATTTCTCCTGGTCTTTTCATTAAGTTCCCAAATTCCGACACAATAGACCAGTGTTTCCCAAATCTTTGCACATCTGTGTACCCCGTTTTATTTTTCATACTACTGAGTTACCCCAAGTTAACGGAAAACGTGCATAAATTGATTTTACGGTCATGGTTTCCCCTCATTTCGATAGAGGGATAGGGATGGGAGAGGAAGGAAGGAGGAAGAAAGCGATAGAGGGATAGAGATGGGAGAGGAAGGAAGGAGGAAGAAAGCGATAGAGGGATAGAGATGGGAGAGGAAGGAAGGAGGAAGAAAGCGATAGAGGGATAGAGATGGGAGAGGAAGGAAGGAGGAAGAAAGCGGTTATAGGGATAGAGATGGGAGAGGAAGGAAGGAGGAAGAAAGCGATAGAGGGATAAAATGGGAGAGGAATGAAGGAGGAAGAAAGCGATAGAGGGATAGATGGGAGAGGAATGAAGGAGGAAGAAAGCGATAGAGGGATAGAGATGGGAGAGGAAGGAAAGAGGAAGAAAGCGATAGATAGATAGATAGATAGATAGATAGATAGATAGATAGATAGATAGATAGATAGATAGATAGATAGATAGATAGATAGATAGATAGATAGATAGATAGATAGATAGATAGATAGATAGATAGATAGATAGATAGATAGATAGATAGATAGATAGATAGATAGATAGATAGATAGATAGATAGATAGATAGATAGATAGATAGATAGATAGATAGATAGATAGATAGATAGATAGATAGATAGATAGATAGATAGATAGATAGATAGATAGATAGATAGAAAAAAGGTTGGTGAGCACTGAACTAGACGAAACAAGGCGTAAGAATCGGTTCCGGGATAGGAATCTAGGATATTTTTTTTGCTTATCCTGTAACACACAAACACAAATTGACACACACACCAACAAACACACATACAAACAAACACAAATACACACACACACACACACACAAATGGTCATTATATGTAAAATTTAAGATAATCCTCCTATGACAAGATATAAAGATAATGGTTACTATACCGATTGGGGGGTGGGGGGTGTGGAATCAAGGGGGGGGTAGGGGACAGAGAAACACTTACTAGTGGAATGGCTGGGTTTTTCTACAAGCCAAGGTCGTTGGTCACTTCGGTACGCCACTGTCCAGGGCATCGTTATCCTCTGGCTATCTACATAGCCCTCTGTCAGTGAGGGTTGAAAAGACAACTTAGACAATTTACAAAAGGGAAAACGGCTGAACGAACCACATCAATAGAAAAAAAAAACAACAATAAAGATGGCCGCTGCATTATATATTGGTGCGGATTTGAGAATCTCACACCGTTATCTTCAATATTTAGTGGAAATATAATTTGGTGAAATGTAACAGTTTAGTGGAATATTGTAGTTTGATGAAATGTTACATTTTGATGAAATTTTATATTGTGATGAAATGTTATATTTTGATGAAATGTTATATTTTGATGAAATGTTATATTTTGATGAAATGTTAATAGTTTGATGAAATGTTACATTTTGATGAAATTTTATATTGTGATGAAATTTGATATTTCGATCCTTTAACGAATATGTAGCCATTTTTAGAATAAAATTGTTTCCAGCATCCTTACATTCTTGTCCTCACGCCTACAAACACACACATCCACACACACAAACACACACAAACACACACACACACATAAGCAGAATGTCTGCACAGAGGCATAATTAACCAGAGTCGCTAGGGTGGGCTTGAACCAATGCGCTTGCACCACGGACGTGTGGCTCAAACTCTCGCCACCACCAGTTGCTTCAATCGCTCACAACCTAGCGGTGTTTCCCTCTCAGAGCGGTCGACCATCTGGCAACTAGGCCACGCCCTGTTTGACGGTTGAGACTTCTTCTACGTCATGCATGTTGTTGTTTGTTTGTTTTTTAAACCATTCGAAAACTTTGACCACAGTAGCGGGCCTTTGAGAGTGGCGGCGTCTAAGGCAACCACCCGCTGTGGCGGCCTCGATTTAGGAGATTCTCGCCCCAGAATCCCATTTGCAACGCCCCCTTCCCTCTGGTGGACATAGTGCGCGAACCAAACGTGCCCCCCCCCCCTTTCACATGTTACCGTTGAGGTCAACCTGATAGAATTTAGAAGAAAACCAAACAGAGAGGTAGAGAGATGGGAGGGGAAGAAAGGGGGGAGAGAGGGGGAGAGAGTGAAAAAGAAATGGGAGAGAAGAGGATGGGAGAGAGATGGAAGGAGGAAGAAAGCGATAGAGGGGGACTGAGATGGGAGAGGAAGGAAGGAGGAAGAAAGCGATAGAGATGGGAGAGGAAGGCAGGAGGAAGAAAGCGATAGAGGGATAGAGATGGGAGAGGAAGGAAGGATGAAGAAAGAGATAGAGGGATAGAGATGGGAGAGGAAGGAAGGAGGAAGAAAGCGATAGATAGAGATAGAGAGAGAGAGAGACAGACAGAAAGAGAGAGAGAGAGAGAGAGAGAGAGGAAGTGACAGAGGAGGGGAGAGAGGGAGGGTTGATTACCGACCAGAGGAACGAACGGTCTCCACCGATGTCCGATGCCGTCTTTTTCTCTTCGGGGGGTCGGTTATGCTGTGTTCTTCGGGCAAGGACGCGTTCAACTCCGTGGATATCGTCGAGGGCACCCTAGTGGTGGGGCTGACGGCGCCCTCAAGTATCTTCCACCACGGCTGTGAGAGGTTTTGGTCTTGGCCGATCACAATGCCGTCGATGTCGAAAGCCGATGTGAAATTCTGGCTGGCGAATGAAAATCCTGGCCAACCACTTTGACTGTACTGGACTAAATGATAAAAAAAAAGTTATTTATCAAAACTAATTCTAATTTAAAAAAGTATTATTCGTAAGGAATGAATTCCTACTGTAGGAAAATATTTTAAAAAGTGGATTTTGTGTTAACGGTTATTTCCATTAATATTATTTGTGTGATATGTGTTGTATTATAAATTGACTTATTAATAATTTGTAAAGTTCCCCTTCAATTACAATGATCATTTCAACAAGATTCATTATATATGTCATTAAAATGTAAAAACAAAAATAGTGATTCCGTGGGAGCCACACAAACTTTAACAAAGATCCGCATGCAACTGTGAGAGCCGCTAACAGTTTTGAGAACCGCAAGCGGTTTTGAGAGCCGCAAGCAGTTTTGAGAGCCGCAAGCAGTTTTGAGAGCCGCAAGCAGTTTTGAGAGCCGCAAGCAGTTCTGAGAGCCACATTCGGTAGGGATAATTTTTTTCTGTACTATGTTTAAAATATTACCAGAATAGTGGACATGAATATAACAACAACACCAACAACAATTAGTCTAAATATATCCTAGAGATTGTACTCACACACTAAGCTCACACGGAAATGAGTTCTGTCGTTGGCCTGGCCTGGTATAAAAGCTGGGGTACATGGTGGCTGCATTGAGATCCTTCCCCTAGTCTGAGATGTAAATTAGTAGCGGGGGGGATGTACAAAAGTCATTTGGAAATCGAATCTCAGTGACAACTTTTAAATGGCTTAAAAAGGTCATAGAAACACTCATACAAGCAGCCATACAAACAGTCATACAAACAGTCATACACACAGTCATACACACAGTCATACAAACAGTCATACACACGGTCATACAAACAGTCATACACACAGTCATACTGTTACGGGTCGTTATATTGAAGATACTTGTAGAAGGTGTATTAATTCAGACAACACAAATCACGAAGTTAACTCCAGTGAAGTAACATCAAACAATCATTTAATTCTTGAACATGAACTGACATAAAGGTGTAATCAGGAGGAGTACAATAGCAAACTGTAAATATGCATCCATCTACATAGACGCCCAAAGCTAGACTCTACTAATACAGACATCCGCATCCTATGATGCCCAGAGCTCGACTGATTATAAAACAAAACATGTCCTCCCAACTGTCGGTTAATATACGCCATTTGTACCAAATGACGTATACACTAAAGCTCCCAATATTTACACTCAAGATGGCGGAATGACGCCATAGATACTGCGGTGGGCGGAGCCTAGCGAATTGCGTCATCAAACTTAGACTATATTATTCCTCCACATTTCTCCCCTCTACCTAAGCATGATGTAATCATGTAAAACCCAATAATAATACCGACAACAGTAAGCCACATGAAACAAAGTTCAATCACAGTACATATTCAAATCATCATAGCAACTAAATTAATTATACAATGATTAATCACATTAATAGTGCATGGACTTATAAATCAACACATGCAAACAATATAATAAATATCCTCATTCATATATGTATAAACATATTGAATTAAATTAAAATTTCTCATCATTTTTCTCTTTTCGTCACTGATATTTATTATTTTATTATTTTTTTTCTATGTGACTTGTTATTTTTATTTTCTTTCATGTCACTTGTATATCTTTTCTTTTCTATTTGACCCTTTTTTTTTTCATGTCACTAGTTATTCTTCATTGTTTTTTTTTTCAAGCGACTTCTCTTTTTTTTTTCATCATAATCAACTAATATTATTAAACATATTATGTCATCATATACACATATACATGTAAACATGTCATCATATGAACATAATATACATGTTAACATACACATTATGGTGAACCAAATTTCTTACTGCCAGGACATAGTTTGGTCAAGAGAAAATATTAAAATCTCTCCAATTCCCATTAATATTTCTCTCCGTGGTTGGAATGAAACCATAGTTCGCTATTCCACCCTGATTATAAATCTTACAGTCATTCTTGCAACATCTCAACAAACATGTCCTACATGAACAGTGGTAATGAGGGATAAATTCTGGCTCATTAAAATTTACTACATGTCTGACATGGGGATTTTTATGGGGATATCTACTGCAATTATTATAAGTTAGACATCTAACTGCGTTAACATGGTTGTATCGACCTATCGGTGGGTCCTTCCATTCACGGTTTTCATTTCTTTTATTTTCT
Source organism: Bulinus truncatus (assembly GCA_021962125.1). Classification (NCBI taxonomy): domain Eukaryota; kingdom Metazoa; phylum Mollusca; class Gastropoda; family Planorbidae; genus Bulinus; species Bulinus truncatus. The sequence goes on along the minus strand of JAGDYQ010000130.1, from coordinate 2,474,476 downwards.
TTGCCATACGACCATCTATTTGATTCTCTGGTTTGATCACCATTACGTCCAGATTTCTTGATTTGTACATCAAAATACCTTCTTTGTTTCTTTTGATTTTCACTGGCTACAATGTAGTTTTTGTCTCTTTGACAATAATAGTTAGGGTTCTTTCTTTCTTTCAGTATTATAATTCTTGAGGTTTGGTTATTCATTGATTTAAGTTCTCCTCTATGACATTCAGGGTTAAATGGAACCGAGTGTTTTACAATTATACCTGTACCGCATGATTTATGTTGGATTTCTTTATTTACGTGTTTGCTTGCCTTATTATCTTGATTAATTAACTTACCATCTCTATTTCTGGGTATGATTCTCTTGGCTACTTTCACATAATTGGCGTCTTTATCTCCAACTGACGATTCTACTTTATCCAATCTGTAAATTTTATCCTTCAAACTTCCATTAATCTTTGTTTGAGAAGATTTAACCACATCGACTGATTCTATTCTCTTAACAAGTTTATTTACAATCCTCTCTATTGCGTCTACCCTAATTGGTAGGTCTTCCAATGTAGTGCAAGTCTTTGATTTAGTACGTAGGTCATTTTCCCTGTCTAAAATCAATTTATTCAGTTCTGCTTGTATTTTTTCCTTCTCTGACTTGAGACGTTTATTTTCCAATTTTAATTTCTCATTTTCTTCACGTATGCTGCATATACCACGTTTATCATCCTCAGCCTGCATTATGCCAGTAACATTGCACATATGTTCCTCACTTACCTTCTCAACTTCATTAAGTCCTTCCATCAGTTTGTCATTGTCTATTAACACGGGCGATTTTTTCTTCTCTTCATCTTCTTTCTGTCTCTCTATACATCTGTTTGAAAAAATTTCACCAGTAAAATTACCTAGCTTGGAGGATGGGGTCATTTTATCGACCTCCACACTGACTCCAGGGGTAACTGACATTCTGCTCCTTTCATGCTCCAGTCGCCTTCTTTCCTTCATGATTGCTTGCATTCTAGCTTCCCGAGCTACGGCTCTTTCATCCCTTTCTCTCTGTTTTTCTTCCCTCTCTCTCTGTTTTTCTTCCATCTCTTTCTTTTCCTTTTCCTTTCTTTCTTCATTCACGAAACTTTATCCATAGCCTGTTGTCCATCTGATCACTCACGGTTCCCATTTTTATGCAAAATAACATCTTCTACATGGTTGTGAGATTTGTTTGTATTTCTGTAAACGCAGTTCTTGGCGTGCTCTTTTAAATATTTGCCTTCTGATCCAACTGACGAGGGATCTTTTTCTGACGCAGAAAGTCTTCACAGCGCAGCACAGTTTGTAAGCTCGCCAGGCATACTGAATCCTAAAAGAGCCTAGCCTGACTTTACCACTGTGGAGTTGAGCCAAGTGCTGTCGCCAAATAGATTGCTTTGTCGGAACTGACCTGTACAGCTGAAAAACCCTGCTCCCGACAGCCTGTAATTTTGATACTGGTCCAGCCATTACGCTGGCTTCAATGTGTTCAAGATCTTCCATCTGCATCTGTGTGAGCACAATTTCGTGTTGGCCAAATCGTGCCTGGCAGTCATGTAATTCTTGTAATGTCAAAATACACAACAGTACCCTTAAGCGCTGTTGGTATAGATGTTCAGCACTGGTTCTAAATCTTTTCATCAGTCTCTTGTGTCCTACACCGTAAAATGACTGATCAAAATAGGACATATGTTTATATTGATGTCCTTCATCCCATTTGGAGAAAATTTTTCCCAAAACTCTCTAAGTGCTCAATCCACTAATAAATCCATAGCGCTTGAAAAAACCCGCTATAATTTACCCTGGCATGATATCCCGGGCAACAGATGTTTACCGTCTCTAGTGTTCTACATGCTTCGTTGGACTGTCAAAGGACAAATGGTCTATCAAAGACCTCATCTTTAATAACAAGTCCTGACATATGATGGTCTCTACAGTCGTTTATTTGTGTTGCATCAACAGGGCGCTCTATTACCGCGTCCGCGGCTTGTTCATGGGCAGTGTTATGCCCGACTCTGATAGCTTCATCTGTGGCCTTGAAGGTTACTTTCTCATCTGCTTCTGATGTTTCCGGCTCTTTAGGTGCTGTTGTTGTGATTCGTTTCACAGCCACATTGCTGACATCAATACCTTGAGTGTTATCCCTTGCAGTGTTCTCTTTAATCCAGAGTAAAATGCCATTGTCCGAGTACTCTTTGATGCACACAATAAGGTCACAGACAGGGATTTCAACTACATAAGCCTTGACCTCACCTGTGTAGTACGAGGTTTAAATAAGTATCACCGATTCGGATAGTCTGTATTCATCTCCCGTGAATGATGTCATTGTACCGTATTCTCCTGTATATTGAGATATTTCTACCTAACATTTGCGGACAGTTACCGTGCATCCAGAATATCACATGAACTGCACTGGAACTGAGTTCACATATCACGGGTGGAATTTTAATAGTCCTTTGCATGATACAATTGCCAAGCCTTTTTCTCTTCGCTCTCACTTTTGAGCATTCAACGTGTTGCGGTTTTCTGGATATCTGTAATTAACATCATCTGAATTGGGAGCATAACTCATATTTTGTGTTCAATTTATCATTAAATGAGAAGAGATCATAGGAGAAATATCTACATAAATCGTTCAATTAATATTTTATATTATTTTCCACAATATAAATTTTAAACCAAATGAATTTTGTATTACGGACATCTCAAGACAATGTAATATTTATATTGTTTAGTTGTATTTTTTTTCTAAAATATGTCTATATCTAATGTACAACCAATTCCTTTTATTACTAACCTCAAATTACGTCACAATATTTTTTTTTTCAATTTTTTTTTACTTTTACGTCACATGAATGAATCGAATAAGGGTTAAGTTTGAGTAGCGCTGTACACAATGTTGACTATGCAAACTAACCGATTTATGATGGGCGCTTCACACAGAGAGTGTGTGGAGGGGCCCCAACTTGATGAGAGACACCAAAATATTTTTTACTCTAAATATTAAGTACACTATCTCATGTCAAAATGTAGGAGCCCCGAAGAGGGCCAAATCCCTATGTTTGGCACTGGCTTCACAGAACTATAACGTTTAAAGCTTTGATATTTTTTTCTTTTTTAAGAGGCCTAATGTTTTCTGTGTCTGCGGCCTTAACTGGATTGATAGAATATTATTTTTAATTGAAGTTCAGACAAAAGCTACACAACGACTCCATCTGCCCGGGCCCCAGCTTGAGGGGTGCCCCAAAATTTTTTTTACATTAAATATTAAGTTCATTATCTCATGTCATGGTGTGGAATGTCAAAATGCAGGGTCCTCTAAAGAGGCCACGCCCACCGGGCCCCTAATTCCATAGGTTCGGCACTGAATGAATCAATATTTATCAATGCTCAGGTGTTGTGTGCGCAATGAGTGCGCATATATTGTAGGCTATAGTTGAATGTTAGGTACAGAGTCTAATCTTCAGGGGTTGTTTTTGTTAAGATCTGTGCCCATAATGAGGAATATTCTCTTTGGGATGAACTATATAACATATGAACTTTATTTGATGTACTATTAGGTGTCTCTATTCTCAAATCTATTTTGGCCTTTGGGGCCACTTGGAGTACATAGATATGCTATTTTTCTTATATAGACTGATTGTTAACGCGCTCAAATATATATCACCATTTTCAACTCCAACTGTGTGCATAATAGCCGGTCCGGGTACCATGCCTGTGTTAACTATACAGTTATATCAAATAAAGATATAAAATAAATACGAGATTTTAACAAAAGCCTTCGTTTTTTGTTTTCCCAGCTATGGAAAGTTTTCCTACACTTATAAAAAAAACCAATAATTTCGATGACATAATAAAGACATAAACATACTTTTAATGGGGTTGCTTTATGAGAAATAAGATAATGTAAATAAATAGAACAAACATAAACAGCAAAATATTCATTTTGCAATATTTCAATGTCATCCAACTGCATTTGAATGTCTGTTTATGCCCTTTTCTGAATCTTCGACTTTCGCTTTTCTCAATACAATGAAAGCAAACAAAAACAAGCAATTTAAGTCTTTTTCGTTTCGGACAAAGGACATTTTAGAGCCTTTTCGTGTACGCAGTGGCTACGGTTACGCCGGACGAAATCCGTATTTTTTTTCCGGGTTACAGCCATAGATATTGCTCCACGCGTATGGGTTTGATAAATAGAGAGGGAAGTAATCATGTTGAATAACTGTTACAAAAATAAATAATGATTACGCCCCTTTGATTAGCTTTTATTATTTATATTTAAAATATAAGCAAAAACGGTAATAAGAAACTCTTATATTCGACCCTGAGAAATCAGATCGCGAAATGGACTTTTGATGTACAATTGGCAGGCTAAGACCTACAAAATGATATATACGTCATGGGTCTAGGACTTATGGTTGCTGAGATATAGGGCGCTCCTTTGTTAATATAGCTTATATAGTAAAAAACGGTACTGAATACGCCCCCTTTTTCGGTCCTCAGCGGTCCTATCGCGAAATGAACTTCTGATGCACACATGGCAGGCCAAGACCTACAAAATGATATATACATCATGGGTCTAGGACTTATGGTTGTTGAGATCAAGCGTGATGACGGACAGACAGACAAAAATTACAATAAAAAGTTTAAAGATTGCTTCGATTTTTTTCTCTTTCTTCAATATTAACAATGAGATGAAAAATAAAATTTATGATTATTTGCTCTTAAAATTATTTTACTGCCATTACGGGGAAAATGACAAATCTGCTCAAGTTACAAGTTGCTGTTGCTCTTTCTGTGACACGCGATTAGTTCATTAATTAATAAATTCTGCTTGGAATTACTAGATTTTAAATATCAAAAACCTTTTATAGTGTTCGTTTAATTAAATCTTAAATATCACGGGGGTTAGGACAATGTAATTTAGATCTATTCCATTTCACCCGTGGGCGCTAATATTTGTTTACATTTTTGTTTTTGTGCTATTTTCAATTAGAGAATTTTCTTTTAAACTATCATGTTTAGTTTAGAAAGCATCTGTTTTGATGATTGATGCGTCGAAGATCTAGTGCAGATGTGGTCTATAAGCTTATTTAAATGCACAACTTTTCAAATGGAAATTTACATTTCTAACTCTATGACCCAGGGTGAAGTTTGATCCGAGCTGTTTTAACCTGAGTTTCTTTTCAGCGTTGTGTGGTGTTTGTGTTTTATACATCTGAAAGATTCCACTACTTTCTTTATAAGGTATAATGTAATTATTTGTAGTCTAGCTGTGAACCCTGCAAAGCATTTGCATAGAGATAGATTATTGTTCAGCTTTGATACATATTTTCAAATAACTTTTTTTTTAAGTTATGAAAGAAATTAAATATCTAATTAGTTGTTGTTTCCTTTCCTTATAACAACCTAAAAAATTCACAATTTCAAAACAAACAGTTTTAAAAATATGTCAAAGAGATCAAATCACTTGTTGTTACTTCTCATTAAAACAACCAAAAAAAAAAAAGGAAACATTATAAAAAAAAGATTATTGTCCTTGATAGGAATCGAACCTGGGTAGCCAGCATAAAAAAAAAGTAGCTTAACTATTCATCCACCACGTCACATAATTGTTGTATCATTTTATTGTATTACTAGTAAATAGGCCCGGTACCCAGACCGGCTATTAGGCACGCAGTTGGTGTTGAAAATGGCGATGCGCACCATATCATTGACTAATCTTAATTCATTCATAATATTTTAAAGGACTGTTTCTCAATAGTTCTTTTTTTTATAATTTATCAATTCTCTTTCACTTAGCCCCACACCCATCCTTCCCTCCCTCGCCCGCCCGCCCGCCACCCCCTTCCACTCAAGACATGCCCGAATCGCAGTGGGTCTCAATGTACACAATTACAAAAAGGGATCCTTTTGTAATGGGGTCCCAAGGTGTCTCCAAAGTTTGAATATCGGTTGAATAGAATTGGTACTGTTGTAACTTTTATAAGAATGACAAATATGACACGTGGGCTAAATAATTACTTATTTATAATATTATTTATTTATTACCAATCTACGTAACATCTAAACTAAGCTAAGCTAAACTAATAAATCCCATAGGAAATCCCTACAAGCGAGTCGAACGTGTTAAGTATAAGGCTTAGACTATAAATTAGTCACGATTTGGCTACCTAGAGATATTGAAGCCAAAACAAGTCTCCAGAAAAATGGCTGAACTGTAAATAAAAAAATAGCATATTCTTATTTACAACAGTGTAATAGTGTTATGAAATGGATGATGCTCATCAGCGCTCATATTGTTTTGCAGACAGTGAATGGCCGGGATATCTAATACTCCTTTATGAAAATTAACAACTCATTAGACCTAACCTAAAGACGCAAAAAGATATTTGGGTTGAATGTGATGGTTTTAAAGGCAGTACAATTTTATTATTATAAATCAATATTTAAAAAAAATCAAAGCTTTAACCGATAAATTTCAAAACTTTGATAAAATCGTCGAATCTCGTCGAAAGCTTCTTAAAAAACGAAATCTGTAGATTCTATTGTTTGTAAAGTTATAATAACACAAATACCAAATCTGGAGATGTTATTGTTCGTAAAGTTATAATAACACAAATAACCAAATCTGGAGATGTTATTGTTCGTAAAGTTATAATAACACAAATAACGAAATCTGGAGATTCCATTGCTCCTAAAGGTATAATGTCACAAATACCAAATCTTATTAAAAAGGGTTTTCAAACCCTTACTTGTTTTGCCGGAGTGAGACAGATTTTAGAAAGCTTTTAGAATTAAAAAATTACATTTTTATGTAATAGCAATAAATTTTTTTATTGATGTAAAGATATTTTTATATTACGTGTTGCCTTATTTATAACAAGTATATCCTTTAATGTGCATCTTATAATGTGTATTTCTTTGGTTGTTTTTCTCCACAACTATATTTATAGAACGACTTCAGAGCCAATATCACAATGATCTGTTCACGGATATGGTGGATGATTTTATTATTTGTAAGGATGTCTTCAAGTAAAATTACTGTTGAATACAGTGGTATGTATATGTGTGTTTTTAATTTAGAAAGGCAGTTGCATGAAAGGATGGGTGGATAGAAGTATGGATGGATGAATGGATAGATAGATAAATAGATATTTAAATAAATAGATATTTAGATAGATAGATAGATAGATAGATAGATAGATAGATAGATAGATAGATAGAGAGCGCGCCTATCCTCTACACTAGTCTACACCGCCTACATGCTAGGACGTTTTTGCCCATTCCTCCCCCCCCCCCCCACACTCAACAAAAAGTACGACTTTGATAACTGAATTACTTTTTTAATATATAACTTATTAATTTAGGTCCACAAAACATACATTTTAAAAATACCAATTATAATTGTCATCATCAGAATACTGCCATTTGTAGAACATTTGAGAATCATGATTATTATTTGAAATTAAACACTTCACTAATGTGGCCTACATTAAGCAAATGTGTTTTAAAAAAAATGATATTTAAAAAAGCATTATCATTCAAATATACAATACTTAGAAATTTGTCTTTTAATACTTGACTGAAAAATCTCTCGCTACTTTATCGAAAGGCGGCCCCGGGGTAGGAGGATAGAAGTGGGTGGAGCGCAAGATTCCTTTTTTGCGGTGTCTATGGCGAATGCCATATAAAATGTTTATGAGTTCAAATCTTTCACATATAGATCTGGCATGTCGCACAACTATTACTTAAGATTAAGACCAAGAACTGTGATAATTGCTCAACATCAAAAAGAAGCTAAGACTATTACGTTAACATTCATACTGTTTTACAGTGACATTAGCAAAGCAAAGTTTTACAGTGGCATTAGCAAAGCAAAGTTTTACAGTGGCATTAGCAAAGCAAAGTTTTACAGTGGCATTAGCAAAACAAAGTTTTACAGTGGCGTTAGCAAAGCAAAGCTTTACAGTGGCATTAGCAAAGCAAAGCTTTACAGTGGCATTAGCAAAGCAAAGCTTTACAGTGGCATTAGCAAAGCAAAGCTTTACAGTGGCATTAGCAAAGCAAAGTTTTACAGTGGCATTAGCAAAGCAAAGTTTTTCTTGTCCTTTTTTTTAATTTTTGGAGTTTGGCAATTATTCAGCCCATGAATAAAATAACTTTTTTGAAAGTCTATAAACAATTGAATATTGCGGCAGCACAGGCAGCAGAAAACAGTATGGATACAGCTTCAACGTATCAACGGAATACGTGCTACTATACGCCCTGCTGTTTTTTGCATCTTTTGATAGTACCTGGCACAAGGGCGTACATTCATCATATACTGGTGTTAGTGCTGTTGAAGTTGAAACTGAACCTATCCTTGATGTTGAAACTATTTCCATCTATTGCAAAGGATGTGAGTAGTCTCTCCGGCACAAATATCACTTGACTATACTCTTGGGGAAGAAAATCATTTATGACTGTGACATAACAAATGTTGATGGTTTCCTCCAAACGGAACGGAAGAAGATGATGATGTCATATTTTTTTCTAAATCCATAAATAGATGAATAATAATTAACGGTACTATGATATGTGACGGCTAATTGAACTCCTATTCGTCTGCTATGAAAAAGGCAGGTTATGATTTTCCATTTTATAAGAAGATCGTTTGAATCATACTTCCACTAAAATGTTTAACTAAGGTGAGACAAGGAAAAATAAAAACAGGAATAATCCATATTACAAGTTGCCCAGTTCTAAAATTGACAAGTTAACAAATGTTTATGCTCTAACTGGAGAAAAATGCACCAGATGTTAACAAAAATAAATTGGGTAAAACGGTTGAATTAAACACATGGTTAAGCACTGATAGGCTGATTATTTTTATTTTCATCATTTTTCAGAACATTTCAATTAAATTAAAAAATCGCACATTATTCTCTCAAGTTTTTTTTATAAGAAGCTGTAAGAAAACATAACATTATGTCCCATAATGCAAAACAGCTTACTTATCAGAGATTCTAATTGTTATGTGGTCTCATGCCAGAAAGATATTTCGAAAATAAAAGATATATCCCAGAAGAAATTTGAAATCAAAGTTGCCATGACATCAAGTATTTCACCATCAATGGAAATGTGTATGAACCAACTGGAACAGTTTATATCTTGTTTTATGCTCAAAAATTTGAGCTTGAACGTTCTAGAACAATGGAATTAATTATACAGTGGTGACACATTTTATGGATTTTAAAGAAATATTTTATTTGATAAATATGCCACTGTAATTACCTCAACATGAGGTGATTTCGGCATGACCGACCTGATGGAAAAGTTATTTGACCTGCTTTTAGCATGGGTGACTGTAAAAGTTATGATAACTTAATTAAAAAAGTAAAAAAAAAAGAAAATCATTGTTAATAACCAACGTTTATAATTAATGTTTACTAGGAATATATATTTTAGGTCAATATTTTAAAATACCTTTTAAAAATATTTATAGTGCATATTTAATTTTGTAGATACAAGCAAAGTGACATAATTTCTTTCCTGATATGTTTATTAAAGCCTGGGAATCAAATTCAAAGTTTTAAGATCTGCATCACTTTCATGAATTAAATGATCCACATGAATAAATTCATGAATTAAGTGGTCCAAATGCATACATTCATGAATTTAGTGGTCCACAGGAATAAATTCATGAATTAAGTATTCCACAGGAAAAAATTCATGAATTTAGTGGTCTGCTATAACAAAGCTCGCGATTTAGTGGACAAAATATAAGCAATTTTTTTTTGTTTTAGAACCTGGCAAATGTAAAGACAGATGTGGTGAGTTTTTCCCCCTGCCGTGTTCCTGTGACCAGAAGTGTTTAGTTTACAACAACTGTTGTGAAGACTTTGACACAGAATGCCCACATTTAAAAAATACAAGGCCTACTTACTACACACACTTAATGCAGTCGTACGTACAGTGTGTTTCTGATGTCCTGGTCATCGCGAGCTTTGGAATACGATGTTTTACCAATACAAATTATCTGAGACTGGTAAAGTACTATTTGTAATGAAATACGTAACAAGTAGCAAAAGAGCGGAAGAATTGCCATTGTGTTTAGAATTTTCTCAGAGAAAAAGAAATATAGGTACATGTGGTGACAATAGCTCCAGTTGTGAGGCGATATCAAAATGCCCCACGTTTTTTTCTTTTGTTGGTGACGGAAAAAATATTTACAATAACAAATATTGTGCTGAATGTAACGGACAAAAAAACTTTTCTGCATTAACATTACAAGTAGTGAAAAATTTTAAATTCAATTTGATTGTGTCTCTAAAAAATGAAATCATGACTATTTTATGCGAAAGTAGTGTTTTTCCCTGGCAAAAATTAACATGTCCCATAAAGCAGAACATCAAGAATAATTCTCAAATCAAGAATGATGATTGTAACAAGCTTTCGAGCGAAAACTTCACCTTAAGCCAAGAAATCTATGTGATCAACATAGCCTTATCTTCCACTATTTCTCCATCAATTAAAACATTTATAAACCAACTGGCACAGTTTATAAATTGTTATCTGACTGAAACTCACAATCTAGGCGTGATTAAAAAATGGAAACATTCTTTAGTAAAACAAGTTCAAGATTATAAAGGAACATTTTCTGTGTTAGAAATGTATCTGAATGTATATCAAGAACAATTAGGAATATTAAAGGATCGAAATATGATGTTGTACTTATTGTGGCTATTACAATCATTGATGACTAAATTGATTAGCGAACGAAAGATGAACATTCCGACCAATGTCAACAATACTGTAGACATTTGTTTAGCTATCTCCCCAGAAAGATTGGCACAATGCAATAGAGAAAGGCAATACAGTTGTAGAGTTGTCACCCAAAGTTTAAACGAGAATGAAGCAATGGCTCTAAACGAAGAGTTGTCCACATGCCCCTTCGGCCCATTAATGAGCTCACAGTCTCAAAAATATGTATCAGTATACATGTATTTGGTTTTTGAAATAATTGTACTTATGACTATGGTTGACCTCTGAATTTTGTTCATGAAATTAATTTTAATACTTATCGTCGATAGGAATTTAACGAAAATTTGTTGGGTTTTTAGTCTCTTCTATAAAAATGACAATAATATTATTGTGATAAATGTAGGCCCATTAAATGTATTCATCTTAAAATGTATTTTATAATTTTATAGATTTAAATTTCGTTGAAATTTGCTATTTAATAGTATTTTAGAAAAACTTATTTTTGTCTATTTACTACGGTGATGAAAAGACTACAGGCTGTCAGTTCATTACGTTTCACACCTTTCATCAGCTCTTTGTCCGCCAGTTAAGACAATTTAAGAAACCTTTGTGGCCCACGTCTCAACATGTGTGCCCACCTCCTATCTAATATATAAACCGGAAATAATGTGTGTATGAGAATATATTTTTCATTTCGACTCAATCACGGTAGAAACTGGCATACATCCACAGTTTTAGTTAACCCCAGAAACAAATCTTCAATGTATGTTTTAATAATGACTTTATGGAATACATTTATTACAGGTATTTATGATTTTAAGTTATATATTCACTTTGTGTTATTCAAATTAATGTTCTAATAGATTGTGAGCTAATGAGACCTCCATGGGTTGTATTAAATTCAATTGCTTAAAATGTTTTTTTCTTCTGTATTTCTATTGTGATAGTAATTCCTGTCGGATTTTAAAAACCATCTATTATCAAAGAAGATTGTATTTTACATTTGTTATTTTTTGTGTTTTGTTGCACGAGAATTTCTTTTTAATTAAATTTTTCGTTTGTTTCTATTTTTGAACTATGGTGAAGACTTTGACAAACAGGTGCCCATTTGAAACGAAATGATTCTTACTACAGAAGTCATGTACAGTCTCAGGTTCAATGTGTGTCCAGTGTGTTGGTCATTACAAGTTGTCCTACCTTTTTTATTCTTTCTTGTCCACAATGCGACGAAATACAAAAAGAAAAATTATTAAATACAACGAGAAATAAAACCCCCAGTGTAACAGACGCAATAATCTATGGCACATATATCCCCGATTGTAACAGACGCGAAACTCCATAAACTGGCACATATAGCTCCCAGTGGAAGAGACGCAAAGTTCTAGACACTAGCACATATAAACCCTAGTGAAATACACGCGAAGTTCTATACACTAACACATATAACCCCCAGTGTAACAGACGCAATAATCTATGGCACATATATCTCCGAGTAAAGCAGACGCGACAATCTATACACTGGAATACATAACCCCGAGTTTAATGCACAATCTATACACTGGTGTATATAACACAGAGTATAACGGAGGAGATAATCTATACACTGGTATATATAACCCAGAGTATAACAGAAGAGATAATCTATACCCTTGCATATATAACCCCAAGAGTAAAAGAAGAGTTAATCTTAACACGAAATTGCGCTAACACGTCCTGTGTCCAGAATGGAACAGGCTTAGATTGCTTGTTTTATATTTTTAGTTTGTATTAGTGGGCGAGAAGCAGATATTAATAATCTTAAACAAAATACTTGAATACCCGTTGGCTTCTGCACTTAGTCTTACTCTTAGTATTAGTATTCCTCTATTTAAACTCTGTCTAAAACTAAAATGTTTCACAGATCGTTATTTTTTGGCCTACTACATTATTTGTTTCAGCACTTTTCTTTTTAAATTTGAACAATTTTTTTCACAATAAAACAAATATTTTATAAAATTTCATTGTTTTATTGTTTGAATGGGTGTCGTCAAGGCACCCATTTTGTATTGTTTACAACGCGTTTTTTCAGAAGGTGCGGCAAACACAGGAGAAGCTGCGTTTTGTGGAAAAAACGCAGACACGCACGACAGACGACGTGCCGGTCTGTGTTATCGCTCTTATAGATTGGTTCGTGACGTCAAACGGTTTTCAGACGACTGACGCATGACGCGTAGCAACAAAGAAAACGCAGCGGTGTGTTTGGAGCTTAATCATTTGAAATATTTCAATGTCAACCAACTGGGTTTTGAAAGTCAAGAGCTTTACACAATGTGGTAAACGAAAAATTACAAGAAAAAGGTTCAAATTTGCTTTTCACAATGATGGTAAACGAAAAATTACAAGAAAAAGTTTCAAATTTGCTTTACACAATGAGGTAAACGAAAAATTACAAGAAAAAGTTTAAAATTTGCTTCCAATTTTTTCCTTTGATTTCAAAGATGTAATAAAAACAAAAAAATCTAAATTATTTGTCCTTACAATTATTTTACTACCGTTTTAACTTGAGTTTCTTTTCAGCGTTTTGTGGTGTTTGTGTTTTATACATCTGAAAGATTCCACTACTTCCTTCATAAGGTATAATGTAATTATTTTTAGGCTAGCTGTGAACGCTGCAAAGCATTTGCATGGAGATAGACTATTATTCAGCTTTGATACATATTTTGAAAATATTTTTTTTAAAAGTTATGAACGAAATTAAAAATCTAATTAATTGTTGTTTCCTTTACTTACAACAACCTAAAGGATACATTATTTCAATAAAACAGTTTTAAAAATATGTCTAAGAGATCTAATCACTTGTTACTTTTCATTAAAACAACCAAAAAAAAAAGGATACACTATAAAAAAAAATATTGTCCTTAATAGGAATCTAGCCATTCATGCAATATTATAATAGCCTTAATTGTAAAAAAAAAAATTAGCAGAATTTCATTTTTTTATATCAGATCGACTTTTAAAAAAGAACTTTATTTACAAAATTAGTTACGACGAACGCGCTATCCTCATACGTCGGATATTTTTTCATTATTACTGTTGTTTACATTTGATGATTTAAAAAAAAACTAACTGTGGTAATAAAAACCAACAATAATTTGAATAATATTATGTTATACTTACATTTTAATATTTAGGACTTAAAAGTTTCTTAATAAAAAGCACAGAAACTATTTAAAACTTTAGATTTTTTAAAAAGAAATATCGAATTGAGATAGGGCAGGAAGCAATATTACTAATATAGATTATTGTTCTTTTATGTGAAAAGGCTCTGGTGTACCTAGGTGTAAAATATGTTGCCTGTGTCTTACTCCAAAATATTTCGGTGAATGTAATTCTTTGTCAGTTTGAGGCTACAGTTTGTGCCTTCCCGTTCCTTTGGCATACATAGCAAAGTAAGAAAAAGTTTTGCCATTAGTTGGTGGCATCGTAAGAGTCGCCTGGGGCTGAGTGCGTGTATCCAACTCTCGTTAGAACGCTACTGGCTACATAATACATTACGTGTCCAACTCTCCTTAGAACGCCTTGTCTACATAATACATAACGTGTCCGACTCTCCTTAGAACGCCACTGGCTACATAATACACAACGCATCCAATAAGGTGACAAGCAATTTTTTTTATGAAATCACTTGCAATCGAGGAATTTATATGTGTAATTTAAGAATCTAAATTGCAATTTTGATTTTTTTTTTTTAAATTCCCCCAACTTCCCCTTTTTTGAATGAAAAATGTTAAAAAAAAAATGACATGCTTTTTTAGCTTAATTTAAAGGAGTAATAATAATAACTAAGCAACTTTTATTTACAAAAAATATGCAGAACAGTTAATAATATGTACAGAATGTACAAGAAATGTTGAAAACAAATTTTGTCCTATGAACTTTAGAATTAAAAATTCAAATTTTCTCGATTTCGCATGAAGTTCCTCCATCAGTTTCACAGCACATTCAGCAATTTGGTTCGATCTGGGAATGTCAATTAATGACTCCTCAATTGACCAATGTATCTTGAATCACTTAATTGCCTTCTTGCATTTTATCGTGATGAGTGAAGTAAACAGTTCATTGACGGACGCTTCATTGTAGAGTTACGAATGGAAACTAGCATTTGCCTATTCGTAGCAGGCAGGAGCGAGGATGCTGCGCAACTCTTGTATCAGAAATAATGAAATAATAGTATATATTGCACGTGAGTTCCATCTTGCCTAATGTAAATTGGGTAGTTTCTTCCAGCTGATGCGATGACAACGTGAAGTTGTTTTATAATGATATGCCGGATATAAGAACTTGAAATCATCTTGCCATCCAGAGTTCTTGCCTGTGCTATCATCGCAGCGAGAGTGACATAGTTTTGTGTTAATTTGTCAATGAAGGAATAGTTGAATTCTGGTCTGCTGGTTGACTTTTGAATAATAAAATTCAGAAGGAGGTCGAGTACATGTTGCTGACTGTCAATATATTGTGGCTTCTGAAAGCCCTTGTTCAAGACATCATCTTGTATGAGCTTTACAATCCAGTACAAACGACCTGTATTTACTGCGGTCGTGTCGCATATTATCATGCAAATATTTTCCCAAGCATCATATTCATCAATTAGCTGATGTAGTTCCTTGTGAATGGCCGCGGCAGAACCACTCTCACATTCAAGAATATCGAGTTTGCTCGTTTCCAGACACCTACCTGACATGGAACCGGCACATCATGACCCTGTTCAGTAATGGTTGCAAGAACGTCAGGTGCTTTACATGTAGAAATGTGTTTTTTTAGTACTAGCAAACCCGCAGTTGTAGTGCTTGCTCTTTGGTATTTCGGTTTGCATTCAGGAGAAGATGATGTGGAAGAATAGGTTGGCAACTCGGGTGAAGAAGCAGGGGCTTCACATTTCGAAGATTCTGAGACAGTTCCGTGTGTTTGTGTGATCTGTGAGACTGTTGTATGTGTTTGTGTGGGCTGTTAGACATTTTTTCGTGTTTGTGTGGGCTGTGAGACAGTTGTATGTGTTTGTGTGGGTTGTGAGACAATTGTATGTGTTTGTGTAGGTTGTGAGACGGTTGTACGTGTTTGTGTGGGCTGTGAGACAGTTGTATGTGTTGGTGTGGGCTGTGAGACAGTTGTATGTGTTTGTGTGGGCTGTGAGACGGTTGTATGTGTTGGTGTGGGCTGTGAGACAGTTGTATTTGTTTGTGTGGGTTGTGAGACAGTTGCATGTGTTTGTGTGGGCTGTGAGACAGTTGTATGTGTTTGTGTGGGCTGTGAGACATTTGTATGTGTTTGTGTGGGCTGTGAGACAACGACAAAATACAGGAGATCTAGATAAATGTACATGTTAGGTCACGCGGTTCGTTTTATTTGATAAATATGTACTTGAAGGGGACAATTTTGTAATAGGGTCCCTAGGTTTCCGCAAAGTTTGAAATCGGCTGGTTAGAATTGGTACTGTTGTAACTTTTATAAGAATGACAAATAAGACACGTTTCAATAATTACACTAATACTATTTATTTATTACTATTCCACAGAACACCTTAATTAAGCTAAGGAAAAGTAATAAATCCAGTAGGAAATCACTACAAACTAGTCGAACGTGTTAGATCTAAGGCTTAGACGATGAATTAGTCACGCTCTGGCTACATAGAGATACTGAAGCCAAAACAAGTTTGCAACTGTTGGAAAACGGGCTGAACTGTAAATAAAAAATAACATATTCTTATTTACAACAGTGTAATTATGTTGTGATCTGGATGATGCTCATCAGCGCTTATAGTGTTTTGGATACAATGAATAACCGGAATATCTTATACTTCTTTATGAAAATTAACAACTCATTAGACCTAACCTAAAGAAGCAAACATATATTTGGGTTGAATGTGATGGTTTTAAAGGCAGTACAATTTTATTATTATAAATCAGTATTTTAACAAAAAAAAATTAAAGCTTTAACCGTTAAATTTCAAAAGTTTGATAAAATCCTCGAATCTCGTCGAAGGCTTCTCAAAAATCGAAATCTGAATATTCTAATGTTCGTAAAGTTATAATAACAAAAATACCAAATCTGGAGATTCAATTGTTCGTAAAGTTATAATAACATAAATGCCAAATCTGGAGTTTCCATTGTTCGTAAAGTTATAATAACACAAATACCAAATCTGGAGATGTTATTGTTCGTAAAGTTATAATAATACAAATAAACAAATCTGGAGATTCCATTGCTCCTAAAGGTATAATGTCACAAATACCAAATATTATTAAAATAAAAAAGTTTTGAAACCCTTACTTGTTTTGCCGGAGTGAGACAGATTTTAGAAAGATTTTAAAATTAAATCATTACATTTTTATGTAATAGCAATAAATGTCTTAATTGATGTAAAGATATTTTTATATTACGTGTTGCCTTATTTATAACAAGTATATCCTTTAATGTGCATCTTATAATGTGTATTTCTTTGGTTGTTTTTCTCCACAACTATATTTATAGAACGACTTCAGAGCCAATATCACAATGATCTGTTCACGGATATGGTGGATGATTTTATTATTTGTAAGGATGTCTTCAAGTAAAATTACTGTTGAATACAGTGGTATGTATATGTGTGTTTTTTTTTTATTTAGAAAGGCAGTTGCATGAAAGGATGGGTAGATAGAAGTATGAATGGATAGATGGATGGATGGATAGATAGATAAATAGATAGATAAATAGATAGATAAATAGATAGATAAATAGATAGTTAGATATTTAGATAGTTAGAGTTAGATAGTTAGAAAGATAGATAGATTAATATATAGCTAGATGGTTAGATAGATAGACAGATAGGGTAATCTCCTATTTTAGCGGCAGAAATTTTTTTGATAATATTATTGATACTTTACCTTATTAAACATTCCCAAATCATAGTATTAATGATTTCACATCAATATTATCCATTTTAGACACAATTTTGTTCATTTTTATTACTTTATTGCAAAAATATTGCAACTTATAACACTTTTCTTTACTATTTTCTTTCGTTCCGTATACTTTCTGTTTAACAATTTTAAAAAACACTTCCGAATTCCAGTGATGTTGCTGCCAATTTAGCATTTTACAATGAAGAAACTAATGGGGCAAACTTAACAAAGGATAATATAGGAAAAACAGTACCATGAGAAGCAGTAAAGCCTGACACCCATAGGGCATGAAGAAAATGATTAAACACATTATATGTTAATAGGATAGACGCCCTTAATGTCCCAATGGGCCATTTATTTTTTATCACTATATCTTAGGTGTAGAATGGGGCCCTAAAAATGACATACTTATTAATATACCTTATATAGTAAAAAACGGTACCCTTACAAACACAGACGCTTAGCCCTCAAAAGGCATGACCAAAATTATTTAAACCAAATTTATGTTAGGGGGATAGCTACTCTTGGGGCCCCTAGGGCCGTCTATCCTGTACCGCTACGTATAAGGTGAGGAACAGGGCCCTAAAAATGACATACATATTAATATAGCTTATATAGTAAAAAACGGTACCCTTACAAACACAGACGCTTAGCCCTCAAAAGGCATGACCAAAATTATTTAAACCAAATTTATGTTAGGGGATAGCTACTCTTGGGGCCCCTAGGGCCGTCTATCCTGTACCGCTACGTATAAGGTGTGGAACAGGGCCCTAAAAATGACATACTTATTAATATAGCTTATATAGTAAAAAACGGTACCCTTACAAACACAGACGCTTAGCCCTCAAAAGGCATGACCAAAATTATTTAAACCAAATTTATGTTAGGGGGATAGCTACTCTTGGGGCCCCTAGGGCCGTCTATCTGTACCGCTACGTATAAGGTGTGGAACAGGGCCCTAAAAATGACATAATTTCTAATATAGGCTATATAAGAAAAAACGGATACTTCAGAAACGCTGTTGCTTAGCCCTTTATAGGCAAGAAAAAAATTAATCAACCCTATTTTATATTTGGGGGATAGCTACTCTTGGGGCCCCTATGGCTCTTTATCTTGTATCGCTACGTATAAGGTGTAGGATGGGGCCCTGAAAATGACTTACTTATTAATAAGGCTTATATAGTAAAAAAAACGGTACCCTTACAAACACTGATGCTTAGCCCTCATGGGGCAAGACAAAAAATTAGTTAAACCAATTTTATGTGAGGGGGATAGATATCATTGACGCTCGATGGGCTTTTTATTTTCTGTCACTACGTTTTATGTTTAGAAAGGGATCACTGCAAATGACATAACTACATAATTGTTTAAATGTTATACTAGAAAAAAACAGTGCCTTAATAACTATTCAACCCCTAAACGGTTAAAGAAAATTGAAACAAATTAAATATATGTTAAGGGTAAAGAAGTCAAGTAAAACTTTATTATCTAAATATTGTAGTTTTCACTAATTACGCAAAGAATAGTGGAAAATTCATCTTGGTGTTTAAATTGATTTCGAAACACAAATTCTTGTAAATATGAATCGAAGAGAGCCTCGCTTGTCCCAAATTGACTTCTTAATTTTCGTTTTGCCCTCATCCACAGATTTTCGATATTTTGAGTATGGACTTCAGGGTCATGGGGGTCAACAAAATGTTGTTCATGTATAATTACAGAGTGTGAATAAACTCCGCCAGCAAGTCCTTCTATCCCCCTATACGCGGCCCATCCATCGGATATGATATTGGTGCCTGGCATTACATGTTGCAATATCAGGGCTTCTAAGGTTTCTGCCCTTCTATCGGGAACTTCAACTAAAAAGCATTTCCCTGTTCCCCTTTCTACGCCACCAAATACCCAATGGCCTTCCCTCCAAGTACCCCTGTGATATTTACGATGAAAGTACTTTGATTCATCTATTTCCACAACAATAGGCTCAAAGTTTTCATTTACCCCACCAATTTCTATCGGCCGGCGGTTCATATAAGTGGACATTTCCTCCCTAATCAAGTTAAACCAGTCGACCAAAGTGTTCTCATTGGCTATTTTCGTTTCACGTTTGGTGGATTTTTGGGAAAAGTTGTTTGCAAAGCAATAAATAATTTGCGTTATCGTTTTAAGAGACAAATGGCTTCTCGTAAAAAAAGAATTAAATCTAATGCTCTTTTTTAAGTGACATGTCGGACAAACCCAGCGAAACCCATCGATACCGGTATTATGATTTCCAAGATAACATAACACATTGCACGTGGTGCACTGCATATTTTTTCTCAATAGAAGCCTAACAGCTAACCACTGAATAGTCGCTTCTTGGTTATGCATTTCTAAAGCTATATCATCTAGATTACAATTTTGTTGTAAAATGGCTGCATGATCCATAATATTTAGTGGATCTACTATATATAAACGAAGATTTCTAGGTCTACGTGCCATTACAAAGTTAAATTCGACACTGCAATAAATCTTGTTTTATGTCAAATAAATGAGCTAACTTCAATTAAGTTCTGATCACTCGTGTTGTGATAACAAGTTGCAATGTACTAAAAAGATTTACTTAATTGAAATTGTATTGACAAAAATTGTTAAGATTGAAACTACAAAAGCTTTTTTTATATCGGATGGTCTGTCTATCAAAGAAAAAAAAAACAAGGATGAGGTTAAATAAATTAAGAACACAGTGGAAGTGTACTTATCTGAATTAGCAGCTATAACAAGGAAATTCAATAACAAAGCAATCACTATTTCCACCACCACCTGCCTAATTTCACCTGTTACTCACAGAAAAGAGGGGGGAGGTGTATTGGATTAAACAGGTTATTCGAAACGTTTAACGAAAATAATCCCACTTAGTCTTTGTTCCTCCAATTCAGACGCTATCTCCTCTGCCCAGGCAGTTCGACCACTCGAGCGCTGGTCAACAGATCTAAGAACTTTCACATCAAAATGTGAAATTCCTGTTAAGATACCGACCGACAACAAACGAATTGCTAGACTGAAAAGAAATCTTACTTAGTCTACCTTATCTGAAGGTCCATTCCACCACCACCCCTTCTCCATTTCACACTCACCTCCCAAAAGGGCGGGCTAGCTGACCATGAGTGATTAGCGATGACAATTGTACCAGTGTGGATAAAAGGTGATAGAGATGGTATTCGTCCAATAGGCTTACACTTCATATTGAAGTGGTCATAACAGACAGGCCAATGAAGGTGAAACTGATGGGATGCTAATATGATAGTTTTGATTTATTTTGGTCATGCCCTCTGAGGGCTGGGCAACAGCGTATCTGATGGCTCCGTTTTTTCTTATATAGCCTATATTAGAAATTATGTCATATTCAGGACCCCATCCTACACCTAACATAAAATTGGTTTAAATAATTTTGGTCATGCCTTTTGAGGGCTATACATCAGTGTTTGTAAGGGTACCGTTTTTTACTATATAAGCTATATTAATAAGTATGTCATTTTCAGGGCCCCATCCTACACCTTATACTTATTGATACAAGATAAACGGCCCCAGGGGCCCCAAGAGTAGCTATCCCCCTAACGTAAAATTGGTTTAAATAATTTTTGTCATGCCTTTTGAGGGCTATACATCAGTGTTTGTAAGGGTACCGTTTTTTACTATATAAGCTATATTAATAAGTATGTCATTTTTAGGGCCCCGTTCTACATCTTATACGTAGCGGTACAAGATAAACGGCCCCAGGGGCTCCAAGAGTAGCTATCCCCCTAACATAAAATTGGTTTAAATAATTTTGGTCATGTCTTTTGAGGGCTATACATCAGTGTTTGTAAGGGTACCGTTTTTTACTATATAAGCTATATTAATAAGTATGTCATTTTCAGGGCCCCATCCTACACCTTATACTTATTGATACAAGATAAACGGCCCCAGGGGCCCCAAGAGTAGCTATCCCCTAACATAAATTTGGTTTAAATAATTTTGGTCATGCCTTTTAAGTGATGGGCATTAGTTTTACCGAAGGTACAGTCTTATATTTCAGTATTTTTTAATAATCTTGTAGTTGGCAGCTGCCTTTTTTTTGTAAACATTTCAGGTCATCTCTTAACATGGCTGACAGTATTTTATATAGAATATAGAGGACCTTTTTTACAAATTTATTTAATGCATTTAAACACATTTTTTTATATTTTTTTCTTATTCTTTTAATAAATAACAATCAATGCTATGATTTTGGAATGTTTATAGAGGTAAAGTATCAACAATATTTATCAAAATTATTTTGGTAGGTAAAATAAGAGATTACCGACAGATAGTTAGATAGTTAAATAGATAGTTAGATAGATAGTTAGATAGATAGATAGCCGCGCCCATTCCTCCCCCCACTCAACAAAAAGTACGACTTTGATAACTGAATTACTTTTTTAATATATAACTTATTAATTTAGGTCAACAAAACATACATTTTAAAAATGCCAATTATAGTTGTAATCATCAGAATACTGCCATTTGTAGAACACTTGGGGAAGAAAATCATTTATGACTGTGACTTAACAAATGTTGATGGTTTCCTCCAAACGGAATAGAAGGAGATGCTGTTGTCATATTTTTTTCTAGATCCATAAGTAGGTGAATAATAATTAACGGTACTATGATATGTGACGGCTAATTGAACTCCTATTCATCTGCTATGAAACAGGCAGGTTATGATTTTCCACTAGAATGTTTAACTAAGGTGAGACAAGGAAAAGGAAAAATAAAAACAGGAATAATCCATATTACAAGTTGCCCAGTTCTAAAATTGACAAGTTAACAAATGTTTATGCTCTAACTGGATAAAAATGCACCAGATGTTAACAAAATTAAATTGGGTGTAACGGTTGAATTAAACAAATGCTTAAGCACTGACAAGCTGATTATTTTTATTTTGATCATTTTTCAAAACATTTCAATTAAGTTAAAAAACACACATTATTCTCTGAAGTATTTTTTTTATAAGAAGCTGTAAGAAAACATAACATTATGTCCCATTATGCAAAACAGCTTACTGATCGGGGATTCTGATTGTTATGTAGTCTCATGCCAGAAAGATATTTCGAAAATAAAAGATATATGCCAGAAGAAATATGAAATCAAAGTTGCCGTGACATCAAGTATTTCCCCATTATGGAGATGTGTATGAACCAACTGGCACAATTTATATCTTGTTATATGCTAAAATAATTGAGCTTGGACGTTCTAGAATAATGGAATTAATTATACAGTGGTGACACATTTAATGGATTTTAAAGAAAGATTTTATTTGATAAATATTACACTGTATTTACCTCAACTGTGGAGAAATAATATTATTAATATTATTTCTCCACATCAACATAGAGGTGATTTCGACATGACCGACCCGATGGAAAAATTATTTGACCTGCATTAAGCATGGGTGGCTGTATAGTTAAGATAACTAAATTAAAAAAGTAAAAAAAAAAAGAAAATCATTGTTAATAACCAACGTTTATAATTAATGTTTTACTAGGAATATATATTTTAGGTCAATATTTTAAAATACCTTTTAAAAATATTTATAGTGCATATTTAATTTTTTAGATACAAGCAAAGTGACATAATTTCTTTCCTGATATGTTTATTTAAAGCATTGGAATCAAATTCAAAGTTTTAAGAACTGCATCACTTTAATGAATTAATAGATCCACATGAATAAATTCATGAATTAAGAGGTCCAAATGCATAAATTCATATATTTAGTGGTCCGCAGGAATAAATTCATGAATTAAGTATTCCACAGGAATAAATTCATGAATTTAGTGGTCTGCTATAACAAAGCTCGCGATTTAGTGGACAAAATATAAGTAATGTTTTTTTGTTTGTTTTAGAACCTGGCAAATGTAAAGACAGATGTGGTCAGTTCTCTCCCCTGCCGTGTTCCTGTGACCAGAAGTGTTTAGTCTACAACAACTGTTGTGAAGACTTTGACACGGAATGTCCACATTTAATACAGACAATGCCTTCTTACTACACAAGCCTAATGCAGTCGTACGTACAGTGTGTCTCTGATGTCCTGGTCATCGCGAGCTGCAGCAGTGAAATAAAGGGATCCAGACTTGTAAAGATCGACTCCCTAGAACACTACAGTGGTCAGGTTGATGAATTTTTAAATCCAAACTTGACGATCACTAATCATTTTATCCATACTTTAATAAATGATGCGCCTGTAACTGACCTGTCTACAGACATCAATTTCATCAATATGTCGGTCTACGACTGTCATAAAGGAAATGGATCTACACCTCTACTTTGGAATACGATGTTTGACCAAAACAAATTATATATCACTGGTAAAGTCGCATTCGTTATGAAATACGGAACAAGTAGCAAAAGAGTGGATGAAATGCCGTTTAGGTTTTTCACAGAGAAAAATAAGTATAGGTACATGTGGTAACAATAGCTCCAGTTCTGAGGCGATATCAAAATGTCCAACGCTTTTGTCTTTTGTTGGTGACAAAGAAGATATATACAATAACAAATATTGTGCTGATTGTAACGGACAAAAAAACTTTTCTGTATTAACATTAGAAGGAGTGAAAATTTTTTATTTCAATTTGATTGTATCTCTAAAAAACGAAATCATGACTATTTTATGCAAAAGTAGTGTATTTCCCTGGCAAAAAGTAACATGTCCCATAAAGCAGAATATCAAGAATAATTCTCAAATCAAGAATGATGATTGTAACAAGCTTTCGAGCAAAAAACTTCACCTTAAGCCAAAAAATTTATGTGATCGACATTGCCGTACCTTCCACTATTTCTCCTTCAATAAAAACTTTTATAAACCAACTGGCACAGTTTATAAATTGTCATCTGACCGAAACGTAAAATCTGGGCGTGATTAAAAACTGGAAACATTCTTTAGTAAAACAAGTTCAAGATTATGAAGGAACATTTTCTGTGTTAGAAATGTATCTGAATGTATATCAAGAACAAATACAGACATTACGGAATGACGAAATGTACTTACTTTGGCTATTACAATCATTAAATACTAAATTGATTAGCGAACGAAAGATGATCATTCCGACCAATGACAACAATAGCATGCTTTGTTTAGATATCTCCACGGAAAGATATGCACAATGCTATAAAGAAAAGGACTACAGTTGTGGAGTGGTCAGCCATAGTTTAAACGAGTTTGAAGCAAAGGCTCTAAACGAAGAGTTGTCCACATGCCCCTTCGGCCCATTTATGAGCTCGCAGTCTCAAAAAAATGTATCAGTATACATGTATTTGGTTTTTGGTATAATTGTACTTATGACTATGGCTGACCTCTGAATGTCGTTCAATTAATTTTAATACTTATTGTACATAGCAATTTAATGAAAACTTGTTGGGTTTTTAGTCTCTTCTATAAAAATGACAATAATATTATTGTGATAAATGTAGGCCCGTTTAATGTATTTTATAATTTTAAAGAGTTAAAGTTCGTTGAAATTTGCAATTTAATTTTATTTTAGAAAAACTTATTTTTGTCCATTTACTACGGTGATGAAAAGACTACAGTTCATTACGTTTCACACCTTTCATCAGCTCTTTGTCCGCCAGTTGAGACAATTTAAGAAACCTTTGTGGCCCACGTCTTAACATGTGTGCCCACCCACTTATCTAATATATAGACCGGAAACAATATGTATATGAGAATATATTTTTCATTTCGACTCAATCACGGTAGAAACTGGCATACATCCACAGTTTCAGTTAACCCCAGAAACAAATCTTCAATGTCTGTTTTAATAATGACTTTATGGAATACATTTATTACAGGTATTTATGATTTTAAGTTATATATTTACTTTGTGTTATTCAAACTAATGTTCTAATAGATTGTGAGTTAATGAGAACTCCATGGGTTGTATTAAATTCAATTGCTTAAAATGTTTTTTCTTCTGTTTTGCTATTGTGATAGTTATTCCTGTCGGATTTTAAAAACCATCTATTATCAAAGAAGATTGTATTTTACATTTGTTATTATTTGTGTTTTGTTGCACGAGAAATTATTTTTTTTTTATTAAATTTTTCGTTTGTTTCTATTTTTGAACTATGGTAAAGACTTTGACAAACAGTAGTCCATTTGACACGAAATGATTCTTACTACAGAAGTTATGTACAGTCTCAGGTTCAGTGTGTGTCCAGTGTGTTGGTCATTGCAAGTTGCCCTACCTTTATTATTCTTTCTTGTCCAAAATGCGACCAAATACAAAAACAAAATTTATTGAATACAACGAGAAATACCCCCCCCCCCCAGTGTAACAGACGTAATAATCTATGGCACATATTACTCCTAGTGAAGCAGTAGCGACAATCTATACACTGGAATACATAACCCGAGTTTTACGGACGAGATTATCACTGGTATATATAACCCAGAGTATAACATACGAGATAATTTATACACTGGTATATATAACCCAGAGTATAACAGAAGAGATAATCTATACACTGGTATATATAACCCAAAATTATAACATACGAGATAATCTATACACTAGTGTATATAACCCAGAGTATAACAGAAGAGATAATCTATACACTGGTGTATATAACTTAGTATAACAGAAAAGATATCTATACACTGGTGTATATAACCCAGAGTATAGCAGAAGAATAATCTATACACTGGTGTATATAACCCAGAGTATAACAGAAGAGATAATCTATACACTGGTATATATCCCCCATATTATATAATACATATTATATATACTCTTTTTTATAATTGTATTTATAACAAAAAAATATACTCTAGTCTATTTTATATAATCCAAAATAAAACAAAATCTATACACTTATATATTTATACTATACTATCCCAGTATAAAAAAACTATACCCTGTATCTATTATCCACTGTTTGACTTTAAAAATAAACTATATATAGACTGTTTTATCCAAACTATAACTATAAAAAAAAAGTATATATTTATATTTATGAATATAAATAAAATAAAACAGAATACTTTATCTTTATTTAGTTTATCTATTATATTATAATAAAAAAATATTTTTTAAATTGTTTTAAATAACCCAAATTATAACAAAAGAAAATATATATATTTTTGTATATATCACACAGTATTACCGGAAGAGATAATCTATACACTGGTATATATAACCCAGAGTATAACGGAAGAGATAATCTATACTCTTGCATATACAACCCCGAATGTAAAAGTAGAGTTAATCTGTACACTGGCATGTAAAACTTGGCTTAAAATTAGCTCAATGGACAGTTTCATTTTATATTTATATAATTGTGTATTTTACAACAACAACTTGTCCACTAATAGGAGATGGCTGAATGAAACAAATGCACTGATTTAGCAAGCTTTAAGGGAGATAATGGTCAGTGGTTGCAGATATTCATTATCTTGTTTGCCGTTCCTTCCTCTAATTAATGTTCATTAACCAACTGGAAATGTTGTTTAAATTGTTTTCTGTCCGAAAATGTCTACTTGAAGGTAATACATGTATGTAATCATTCAGTATTAACGAATTCTAAAGCTTTATTAAGAAAATTTAAAGTGAAATACTGCGTTTGTGTGTATGTGCCATTGTGTATTCACGTGTTTGTGTGTATTTGTAAATGAGCCAGTGTGTATTCAGGTGTTTATGTGTATGTACGAATATGCTAGTGTTTCTTCACGTGTTTGTATGTGTATGTGTAGATGTGTCGGTGTGTATTCACGTGTTTGTGTGTATGTGTAAATGTGCCATTGTGTATTCACGTGCTTGTATGTATGTGTAAATGTGCCAGTATGTATTCAGGTGTTTGTTTGTATGTGTAAATGTGCCAGTATGTATTCAGGTGTTTGTTTGTATGTGTATGTGCCAGTGTGTATTCACGTGTTTGTGTGTATGTGTAAATGTGCCAGTATGTATTCACGTGTTTATGTGTATGTGTAAATGTGCCAGTGTGTATTCACGTGTTTGTGTGTATGTGTAAATGTGCCAGTGTGTATTCACGTGTTTATATGTAATTGTAAATGTGCCAGTGTGTCTTCACGTGTTTATGTGTATGTTTAAATGTGCCAGTGTGTATTCACGTGTTTATGTGTATGTGTAAATGTGCCAGTGTGTATTCACGTGTTTATGTGTATGTGTAAATGTGCCAGTGTGTATTAAGGTGATTATGTGTAAGTGTAAAGGTGCCAGTGTGTATTCACGTGTTTATGTGTATGTGTAAATTTGCCAGTGTGTAATCACGTGTTTGTGAGTATGTGTAAATGTACCAGTGTGTATTCAGGTGTTTATGTATCCTGCAAAACCTAAACGTAGAATTATATCCCCTTAGGCTTGATCGGTAGGATAGGTTATTTTTTGGCTTCAAGAAGATATTTTAATGATTGTATTTTAAACAGGAATACTGTTTAACGCAGAACCCAAATCGCTTTTAAATATATTGTATTTCTGTTGTATATATATATACTAGCTGTACCCTGCAAAACCTTTACATAGAGTTATATTCCCTTAGGTTTGATCAGTAGGCAAAGTTTTTTTTTTTGGTTACAGAAAGATCCGATTTTTTCATGATGTTTATTACTATTGTTTACGTTTGTATGTGTGTGTGTGTGTGTAAATATATAAATAAATAAATTTATATATTTATATATATATATATATATATATATATATATTTATATATATATATATACAGTGAATAGTGATAGTGGGCTAAAAAAACGAGAACATTGCATAGACAGTAATATAATTAATTAATTATATCAAAGTTTGTTTAGCTGTGCGCTTAGATAAGGTTGTTGATAAGTAAAGAGGGCACATTGAACAGGATTTCTGAATGGCTAAATACTTTGCAAACAAAATTACATGAAACAAAACAATTAATTCAATTACATTTTTTAAATTATTCGAAGGTTATATGATGTTCTCACTTTTATTTGACCATATTATATATTATATATATAATATATAATATTATATATAACATTATAGTATATGTGTAGTACGGTGCCACTCAAAAAAAAATTCTGAGTTTTTATCCTGCCATCCCCAAAATGTGTTAGTAATGTTATAAGAATAAAATAGGCAAAATTTGAATGTTTTCTGATAATATTTATTGGAAGCTCAACAGTGTCAAAGTTTTGCAATAATCAGTTTTTCGCGACATTACCATACGGTGATCGGTAATCCTGCCTTAACACAAGAAAAATCAAAAGTTATTTGAAGACATATATTGCTGTAAAAGAGAACAAACAACTGTTTTGTACATAGCACTAGAATAGTAACTTTCAGAACATTTTAGCTAATAAATATAAAGACTCAATTCAACATAGTTCAGACTGAAAGATCACTAATCACTAATTACATGTCTTCAAGTCCAAGTAATGATATTCTAGCTGCGGCTGGGACAGTTAGGGTGGACTTGTTAGCATTAGGAAAGTCACGACGGTGTTTCTCTACTACTTGTAACAAAAACTGTTTCTGTTCCTCTTGATTGGTTAGTACTCCATTGAATGCTTGAATCAGGGTCACTCCACGCTCGGCTGCATCATTGACGACTTTCAAACTGTTGGACAGAATGCTATTCTGCGAGGATGATCTGTTATCTTGTCAAGTGCTGCAACCATGGCTAACTTCATTTCAGATGAAACATCATTGTCAAAAAATGCAAAACCTACCAGAATTTCACTCAAGTACCACAAGTGTCCAGAGAATGATTTTATTGCTGAGGGGAGCAAATGTAGCAATGGTGATGTAAACCACGAATTCAGGTTGATCTTAAGAAGTATGAAGGTGTTGAAATGACCCTTTGATGACAATTCACGTGCAGTAAGTTGGAACTGAGAAAGCAAAATGAAAATCTTAAGACTGTAAATCAGTTAATGTGTAAATCATTATATGGCACCTGCATGCTAAGCTAATCAATTCTCTGCCAAGTTTCTTCTCCAGAAGAATACAGGCACCTGCATGTATACCAGTGTTACTGGCCGTAGTGTCGAAACACATGAACTTGATGTTACCATCAGTGTTCCATTCTTGAATAAGATTAAACACGGCAGTTGCCTCGGCCTCTCCAGTTCCATTTGGCAGTTTTGGTACTCCTGGCAACTTCATTGTTCCATCACCGGATACCAGAACAGCAAGACATCAACTAACTCTTTTGATGTTAATGCAGGCAACATTTTCCATCCCAGTGTGACGTTAATGGGCAGTTTGGATGAAACGATGCATGAATATCTGTAGCTGCTGCTTCACGATGTTTACATCGACTACGTCTGACTGATTCCATGTTAATCGCCAGGGCTGCAGTACTGTGGCCAAGTGATTCTGCTGCTGCTGCAATTATGTAAACTGCATTCCTGTCACTGACTTTACTTCTGTCTAATGCAGCTGCCAAACCTGGACTCACAATATTGGTGGATCGGACGATCCTCACTGGTTTAGTAGACACTTCATGTGGTTCGGGGAGCTCATAAGGATCATCGGGATCACAACCATCGGTGCTCTTAGACTCTGTGTCACTGTCATAGCTGGCACTAAACTCCATCTTCTTTTCCTTATGTTGCATCCGCTTAGCCTCCTTTTCCTTACGATATTCTTGCTCTAAGCGCCTTTTATGAGACCTTTGTTCTTTCCGAGTTAGCATCATATCCACTGGACCCATGCAACTACGCCTCCCTTTCTTTCTTTGTGCTTCAAGAAATTTTATGTCTTCAGGTACCTGCATCATAGTTAAAACTTCAGCATGTGCAACATGAAACAAATTAGTCAAACTTTCATTAAATTGGTGCCTCTTCTCCTTCTGAGTATCTGTTCTGCGGGATACTTTTTTTCTTATTCAAATCCATGCTGAATGGAGATCCTTTATCTTGGCAATTATGTGGCATTCTTTGCGAACTGGAATGTGTGCCTTATGCCAGAACTGAACGACTTCTTTCATTGTCACTGTGGCACTAGCAGTAATATATATTGCACTGACATGAAAATATAAATAAGTAACAGAAATTATATAAATAAGTAACAGAAATTGCCTCCGGTTTGCCTTGTATGTCAAATACAGGCATTTTCGCATATAATATAAAACTTCGAGTCCGTTGAGCTACCTCTAAATATCACTGTATCTTCATGAAACTTGGTAAAATTACTTAACATAAAAAAGGAAAAAATTAGGGGGTGGGACAATGAAACTTAAAAAAAAATTCCCATTGCATTGAGTGACACCCTAATGTGTAGTCAGCAGGCTTGCGGAGCCGGAGCCGAGGAGCCGGGAGCCGCCACTTTTTACTGGAGCCGGAGCCGGAGCCGAAAAAATCTGGCGGCTCCACGGCTCCCAAATGTTTTTTTTTTACAGCGGAATTTCTTTTTTTTTAGCTTTAAAATTCCAAATTTGTTTGATTGTTTGCCTCCTACAATTTGAATGTTGTTATTTTACAAAAGCCACAACAGTAGCAGCGTTAAAATGATAACGTGCACGCACATCACCACAAGAATTCTTTAACGGGGAATCGTTTTGTGTTCGTTTTAAATCTTGTTTACCCTCCGAAGTTTTTTTAATGGCATGTTATTTTGTTATATATAAAGTTAAAACAGTTTTATGTCATAGAATAATTGTATCAATCATTTAAAATAAATTTTTACTAGGACGACAAATAGAACGCGTCATTTCGTATTATTATTATTTGACCGCGAATCAGGCCCGTAGCGTGTGTGGGGGCTAGGGGGGCTTAGCCCCCCTTGCGTTTTTTCTGGCCCCCTCTGCTTATTTGCTCTACTTAGTAAAATGTATTACCTGCCCCCCCCCCAGCTATTGCCTGGCCCCTGTTGTAGAATGCCTGGCCCCTGCTGTAGAATTTTCACGCTACGGGGCTGCCGCGAATTTGTAATAGACTATAAACAAAATGGTCGCTTTCTGTATTTAACAATTTTATGATAAACAGAATATCTGAAATAGAGTAGATAAATGTATAAGGATGTGGCTATACGGACCCGGGTCCCAATAAAATCCGATTGTTATTCGGACACGTGGCAAATATGCACTAAGCATAGCTATATTTAAACTTTATTAGACGGAACCCGAAAAAATAATAATACAGAGTCCGCTTAGTGGAACCCTAGACACTGAGTAACGATTAAATCATACAATTCAAACAATTATAAAAAAAAACAATAATAAAGTTTATGTATAGCTAAGCTAAGTGCATATTTGCCACGGGTCCGAATAACAATCAGACTTGATTGGGACGGGATCCGAATAAAAATCGGAGTTTATTGGTACCCGGGTCCGAATAGTCACTTCAAATTTATAAATAATAAATATATACTGAAGTCTTTAAAATATTTTAAATAATGTATCATTTTACTATTTGCTAATTTGATAATTGAAATAACTTTTTATTACTTATGAAAATGGCGACTAGTGAAACCTCGGTCGAAAATAATGATATGATTCTGGATGCACTGAAATGGTTTGTTTTTAGTAAAACCGACATGCGTATATTTTCAAGTACCTGACTATGGGGCTGCCCCGTAGCGTGAAAATTCTACATCAGGGGCCAGGCATTCTACAGCAGGGGCCAGACAATACCAGGGGGGAAGGTAATACATTTTACTAAGTAGAACAAATAAGCAGAGGGGGCCAGACAAAACGCAGGGGGCCCCTGCCCCCTCGCCTGCTATGGGGGTGAACGCGACAAAATTTGCATAAATTTTTATCATCGGCATGTTTGCGTGGCGCAATTACAAAAATTTGTGTCTCGTGTGATACTATCTTAATAGGGAGCCGGAGCCGTCACATTTGTGGGAGCCGGAGCCGGAGCCGTAAAAAAAATTTGCGGCTCCGTAAGCCTGGTAGTCAGCATAATGATTTGAGTATATGTAAGTCACCATTATAATCTTTTTTTTTTTCTGGGCGGAGCAACTGACACCTGTAAAGAATACACGGGCAGTGCTGATGAGTTTTTAAGTTCAAATTTGACTATGTCTAGATTTTTATTCAATATAATTGTAAATGAAACACCAGTAAATGACGAGTCGAGGGGAGTCAATTTTGTCAACATGCCCGTCTACAACTGTCATAGACAGAATACATCCACGCCTGTCCTCTAGCGGACGGAACTTGATTTTCATTCAGAAACTAAATTAAGAAATGTTCTTGTTACCTATAAACGTCCCAGACATGCACCAGATGGAGTGGAAGTTCCATTGTGCTTAAATTATTTTAGAGGTACATCCACTAAAGGCATGTGCAGCTATAACAGTTCTAACGACAAAGCGATATTTAAATGCCCTACATTTTTGATTATTGTTTATAAAGATGTAAGACTTTACAATAATAGGTGTTGCGCTGAATGCAACAGTGAAAAAGAAGTGACTACATTAGATTATCCCGCTTGATATTTGGAAAACAATCTCAGGCATATATCAAAATATGATGTTATTGTGTCTGTAGAAAACGGGAGAATTAATATTGTATGCCAGACAAGAGTATTCTTCTGGCGCAAATTAGAATGTCCCATAATGCAAAACAGCTTACTTATTAGAGATTTAGATTGTTATGTGGTCTCATGCCAGAATGACATTTCGAAATATAAAAAAGACATATGCCATAAGAAATATGAAATCAAAGTTGCCGTGACATCAAGTATTTCCCCATCAATGGAAATGTGTATGAACCAACTGGCACAGTTTATATCTTGTTATATGATTAAAAATCTGATTATGGACGTTCTAAAACAATGGAATTATACAGTGGTGGAACATTTTTAAAATTTTAAAGAAAGATTTTATTTGTTAAAAATGGCTATGTATTTACTAAAGAATCAGGCGAATATCTCATAGGTCATAATTTTCGTTGTAGAGTCAGTGCACAAAATTTAAGTGAGACAGAAAGTATGGAGTTAACAGAAGAAATGTCACAGTGCCCCCTGGTTTCTACTAATACCTCACAGACATCACAATGCAGAAAAAATGTAACGGAATATATTGTTATAGGTTTAAATGTACTTATAATGGTAATCAACAGTATTTGGTTTTAGCAGTTTTGATCCCATATTTTACAGCTACAATTATTTAAACATAGACGAACCTGTGTAGTAAATGTAATGGGAGCGAGACGGACCTGGATGCCACCGTGCAGTTAATCATAACTATAGGCCTGGTCGTTTGAAATCCTCCATAATCATATATCGAGAACAAAGAAGAAGAAGAATGTAATGGAGGTATTAGATAATTTAATTTATAAATGTTAGTAAAATAAATTTGTTAATGTATTAAGAAGAATATGTTAATGAAATAAAAATACTAACGTATTGAAATAATGTATTCATATTGAAATTATTTTAGTGGGAAATAAATCTTTTTAAAATAGATTATTAAACAACTACTAATGGAAATTTTTTTGAAAGGAAAGCTAAATAGGCAACAAATGAGTAAATTGCTTGTTTGATAAATGTTTTTCTGAGCTCTATGTGTGCTAGAGAACGCACAGTACAGCCCAACAAACCAAGGAAGGTACAACATGTGGCCCCAAAAAACAAGGCAAGTGCTCCATGCGGCCCCAAAAACCAGGGCAGGTGCTCCATGCGGTCCAACAAACCATGGCAGGTGCTCCATGCGGTCCAACAAACCATGGCAGGTACTTCGAGCGATCGCAAATACTGCACTAGCCTTCCTACGTAACTGCACGTCAAAATGACCAAAATGAGACTTTCTTAGATGTAAAATAAAGTAGTCTACGACGGCGACGTGTACACCAAACCGACCGTAAACATCTACAGGTATCTATTGGGAAGTAGTGGTAATACATCTACAGGTATCTATAGGAAAGTAGTGGTAATACATCTACAGGTATCTATTGGGAAGTAGTGGTAATACATCTACAGGTATCTATAGGAAAGTAGTGGTAATACATCTACATGTATCTATAGGAAAGTAGTGGTAATACATCTACAGGTATCTATAGGAAAGTAGTGGTAATACATCTACAGGTATCTATAGGAAAGTAGTGGTAATACATCTACAGGTATCTATAGGAAAGTAGTGGTAATACATCTACATGCATCTATAGGAAAGTAGTGGTAATACATCTACATGCATCTATAGGAAAGTAGTGGTAATAATTCTACATGCATCTATAGGAAAGTAGTGGTAATACATCTATAGGAAAGTAGTGGTAATACATCTACATGCATCTATAGGAAAGTAGTGGTAATACATCTACAGGGAATAATTCTCAAATCAAGAATGCAGATTGTAACAAGTTTTCGAGCAAAAACTTCACCTTAAGCCAAGAAATCTATGTGATCGACATTGCCGTACCTTCGACTATTTCTCCATCAATTAAAACATTTATAAACCAACTGGCACAGTTTAAAAATTGTCATCTGACCGAAACTCAAAATCTGGGCGTGATTAAAAACTGGAAACATTCTTTAGTAAAACAAGTTCAAGATTATGAAGGAACATTTTCTGTGTTAGAAATGTATCTGAATGTATATCAAAAACAAATACAGACATTACGGAATGACGAAATGTACTTACTTTGGCTATTACAATCATTGATGACGAAATTGATTATCAAACAAAAGATAAACATTCCGACCAATTTCAAATATAGCGTACTTATTTGTTTAGATATCTCTGCTAAAAATTGGCACAATATTTTAGAGAAAAAAAAATTTCAGTGTAGACGAAGATTTGTCCAAGTGCCCCTTTGGCCAATTTGTCAGTTCACAGTCAGGAGGGGGGGGGAGAAAGAGGGAGAGGGGTAGAAGGAGGGAAAGAGAGGATGGGAGCTGGAGGGAGGGAGGAAAAGAAAGGAAGGGAGGAAGAGAGGGGGTATGTAGGGAGAGAGAGGGGGGATGGAGAGAGAGGGGGAGGGAGAGAGAGAGGGAGGGTGGGAGAGAGAGGGATGGAGAGAGGGAGAGAGCAGGGAGGGAGAGAGAGAGATGAGGGAGGGAGGGAGGGAAGAAGAGAAGGGGGAGGGAGGGAGAGAGAGAAGGGGGTAGGGAGAAAACAGAAGGTAAAAAGAAAACCTTATTTTAAACCCGTGCAAAGCCGGGTACTTACAACTATATATATATATATATATATATATATATATATATATATATATATATATACAAATAAGAAGAGATAATCTATACACTTGCATATATAACCCAGAGTATAACAGAAGAGATAATCTACACCCTTACATATTTAACCCCGAAAGTAAAAGAAGCGTTATACTATACACTGGCATGTAAGGACTTGGCTTATGTTTAGCTCAATGGACAGTTTCATTTTATATTTATATAATTGTGGCTTTTACAACAACAACTGGTCCACTCATAGGAGATGGCTGAATGAAACAAATGCACTGATTGAGAGAAAGCTCTAAGGGAGGTAATGGTCTGTGGTTGCGGATATTCATGATCATGTTTGCCGTTCTTTTCTCCAATTAATGTTTATTAAACAACTGGCAATGTTGTTTAAATTGTTTTCTGTCCAAAAAATGTCAATTTCGAAGGTAATAAATTAATGCAATCATTCGGTATTAACGAATTTCCAGCTTTTTAAGACACTTTTCAGTAAAATATCCTAATCTACACTTCAATTGTTTTCCAATAAGAAAACATTATTTAACAAAAAATATAACACGCCGGATGTTCGGATAGCAGCGCACGTTCGTTTTCAAGGAACAGTTTTTTTTTTGTTGTGATTCCAAGTTGTTTGACTTTTAAGTCACTCGAAGAGTCCAACCAGGGTGGCATTTGTACAGTCCAATCGGTGGGCACAAAAGTTATTCACGCCACCGATCACCTGTTCACTTTATGGCTCACATGCATCATTACATCCTATAATTTAGTATGACCTCAAAAACATTTTTTTTAAATATATATTTCGACATCAGTGCAACAGATTGTGGTATAAGGTGACGTAAGGTTTTATCGTAATGGTGAAATTGTCATGTCACCTGTTCATTACTTAAGATAATTAGACCGTATCTCCTGTCAATAGATGTGCACATTGGTCAATCCGTGTGTGTACCTTGTTTTCAGAAAGATTTTTTTTCTTTCTTTTTGAAAAAATTGTATTCATGTGCTAGTGTGTATGTCTAAATGTGCCAGTGTGTATGCACGTTTTTGTGTATATTTATAAAGCACTATCAAACTATATACGATAAGTTTAGACATTTTTACCATGTCCACCCAGTATCTATATACATAACGCAGTGGCTACGGTTACAGCCGGCGGTAATCCGTATTTTTTTCCGGGTACCAGCCATAGATATTGCTCCACACTCTAATCCTTTCCCTAACCCTATCCCTAACCCTAACCCAAAATCCTAACCCTATTTCTAACCCTAATATAAAAAAAAAATACGGCTTACCGCCGGATTCCTAACCCTAATATAATGGTGCTCGCTGTAACCGTAGCCACTTCGTATACATAATAGCGGTCTTGCATCTGCGTTATATCGTAAGCGGTACACAAGAATTCCAAATGGACTCGTGCACGCGTCTCAATTCAATAAATGTTTCTTTTTTAAATCTACAGTTTTTAATAATTTCTGTGGCTTTCAAAATGAAACCCAAAGGCTAAAATGTTAAATAATTCCGTTTAAATATTTGTTTGGTTGTTTTTCTGAATTTCTACAATATATTGCATCTTTAAATTGTAATAAAATCATAAAAAATCGGATCTGTCCGAAACAAAAATATAACCTAGCCTAACGTAAGGGAATATAAATCTATGTAAAGGTTTTGCATATATATATATATATAT
Organism: Bulinus truncatus; assembly: GCA_021962125.1. NCBI lineage: Eukaryota > Metazoa > Mollusca > Gastropoda > Planorbidae > Bulinus > Bulinus truncatus. The sequence continues at coordinate 2,437,000 of JAGDYQ010000130.1, read as the reverse complement.
ATATATATATATATAATTCTCTTCGTCGCCCAACCATGCGAGACACAACGTAGCAAGACGCAAGTCTATATATTCATAGATTAGTCGCGTTTGTGGAGTTCCCGAATACGTCAAATCAAGCAAGACGCATTCAGCATTCAACAACGTTCGACAACTCGCGTTGTTTTCTGATTTCTTTGTACTGCTGTTTTGGGGAAAATCCCGATTATGATACTAAATAAATATCACAATTAATGGTGACCGTACAAAGAGGTCATTTTTTTATAAGAAGTCATCATGATCACGAATGAATATAAATTAAAGTTCCCTTAAGCCCCTAAGGGAACATCGGGTCAGATGAAGTGTAGAATAAATCTGTTTCAGTGACTTCGGTCTATTAAGACAGGGGTCAGCAACCTTTTGAGACGGAAGAGCCAAAATTTATAATTTACAGTTTTCTCAGTTTTTAAAGAGCCACTAAAATAGTTGTTTCAATATTATGGTATTTGATTAGGTCGCAATTGGACATCGAAAGAGCCGCAACTTGACATCGAAAGTGCCGCATGCGGCTCGCGAGTCTTATGGTTGCTGACCCCTGTATTAAGGGGTTGTATGGTTAGCACAACGCCCAGCTGTTGAGTTCCCCAACTTAAAGTCCGGTACTTATTTAAAAATGGTAGGAACTTCACAGGGGCCTGATAGATATATAGATGGATGATTCGATGGATAGATAGATATATGGATGGATGGGTGGATGGATAGATAGATGGATGGATGGATGGATGGATAGAAAGATAGAGATTGATTTATAGATGAATACATAGTTAGAGAAATAGATAGATAGATTTAGAGAGAAAGAGAGAGAAAAGATAGACATAAAAAAGAGTGAAATTAAAGATTCCATGTATATTAACTTGATGGCTGGTAGGGTCAGATAGAGTGGAGCATTCATCTGTAGCGAGTCCACTATAAATTGATGAGTGGGTGCGGCATGCCAATATTTCTTCGGTCTCTTCCTCCTCGACTGATATCTGCTACCCATTTTAAGCTGTTAAAATATACAAGTGCAAATATGTGATTTTTTGAGGCATTTCAGGAGTTGAAAGAAACGGAGGGGGACATTGTTAATACAGTCGATTCCGCTTAATTGAGACACATCGGGACCGAGACTTTTTGTCCCAATTAAGCGGCTGTCCCAATTAAACATACTAATTTACTATTGGCTTTTTGGTTTGGTTTCTTTGAGATTTGTCCCAAATAAGCGGCTGTCCCAATTAAGCGGTGTCCCAATTAAGCGGTGTCCCAATTAAGCGGAATCCACTGTATTGATATAATGTTACGCCGCGGGATGACTAGTATGAAATAAACATAGAAAATAAATACGACATTTCAACAAAAGCCATCGAGTTTTGTTTCCCTAGCTATTGAAACATTCCCTACGCTTAAACAATAATTTCAATGACGTAATAAAGACATAAAAATACTTTTAATGGGGATGGTTGATGAGATATAAGATAATATAAATGAATTCAACAAATATAAACAGCAGAATATCCATTAGCAATACACTGTATTTAAATGTCATCCAAATGCATTTTGAATGTCTGCTTATGCGCTTTTCAGAATCTTTGACTTAAGCTTTTATCAATAATACATTGATAGCAAACAAAAAAATTAATTTTTTTTTCGCTTTGATTTCAGCGATGAAAATAAAATTTATGATTATTTGCTCATACAAATTGTTTTACTGCCATTAGGGGGAAAAATGACAAATCTGCTTAAGTTACAACTTGCTGTTGTTCTTTCTGTGACATGCCATTAATTCATTACTCACTAATCTCAGATTGGAAATACTAGATTTTTTAAATATTAAAGAAACCTTTTATTGAGTTCATTTCATTAAAAGTTTAAATATCCCGGGGGTGAGGACAATGTCATGTAGATCAATTTCATTTCACCCGTAGGCGATAATATTTGTTTACATTTTATTCTGATTGCGATTTTCAATTAGAGAAATTACTTTTAAAATATCATGTTTAGTTTAGAAAGCATCTGCTTTGATAATTGATGCGTCAAAGATCTAGTGCAGATGTGGTTTATAAGCTTATTCAAATGCAAAACTTTTCAAATGGAAATGTATATTTCTAGCTCTATGTTCCAGTGTGAAGTTTGATCCGAGCTCTTTTAACTTGAGTTTCTTTTCAGCGTTGTGTGGTGTTTGTGTTTTATACATCTGAAAGATTCCACTACTTCCTTCATAAGGTACAATGTAATTATTTTTAGGCTAGCTGTGAACCCTGCAAAGCATTTGCACGGAGATAGTCTATTGTTTAGCTTTGATACATATTTTCAATTTTTACTGCTGTTTACGTTTGACGATTTTAAATTGCTATCTGTGGTAATAAAAACCAAAAATAATTTGAATGATATTATTTTATAATTACTTTTTAATATTTGGGACTTTTAAGTTTCATAATAAAATCCACATAAACTATTTAAAACTTTAGATTTTTTAAAAAGAAATATCGAATAGATACCGGGAAGAAGCACCATTATTTATATAGATTATTGTTCTTTTATGTGAATGGGCTCTGTGTACCTAGGTGTGAAATATGTTCCACGTGCTTCAATATATTTCTTTCTTGGGTTGAGGCTACAGTTTGTGGCGGAAACACACCTTGTGGTGACCGGTGCCTTCCCGTTCCCGCGACATAGATACCAAAGTAAGAAAAAAATTTTGACATTAGTGGGTGGCATCGTAAGAGCCGCCTGGGGCTAGCGCATGTATCCAACTCTCCTTAGAACGCCACTGGCTACATATATAACGTGTCCAACTCTCCCTAGAACGTTACTGGCTACATATACATAACGTGTCCAACTCTCCTTAGAACGCTACTGGCTACATAATACATATTAAACACAACGACAAAATACAGGAGACCTAGATAAAAGTACATGTTAGGTCACGTGGCTCGTTACATTTGATAGAAATGTACTAGAAGGGAATCCTTTTGTAATGGTGTCCCAAGGTGTCTGCAAAGTTTGTATATCGGCTGAATAGAATTGGTACTGCTGTAACTTTTATAAGAATGACACATAAGACACGTGGGTCAAATAATTGTTTATTTATATATTATTTATTTATTACTAATTTACGGAACATCTAAACTAAGCTAAGCTAAACAAATAAATCTAATAGGAAATCCCTACCAGCGAGTCGGACGTGTTAAGTCTAGGGCTTAGACTATGAATAAGTCACGCTTTGGGCTTTGGCTACCTAGAGATATTGCGGCCAAAACATGTTTGCAACTGTTGGAAAACAGGCTGAAGTGTCATTAAAAAAATAACATAGTCGTATTTACAACAGTGGAATAGTGTTGCGATTATGAGCGTCGCTGGGAATTTTCCCAGGGGGGGGGGGGGCAAAAACTTTTCCATGGGGGGGGGGCAAAAAAATTTCCATGGGGGGGGGGCAAAAAAAAACACGTTTTTTATTTTAACTGACGATGCCATACTTGTTTTATTTCTCAATTAAATCCAAGTTAAGTATAACATTAATTATTTATTTTGACATAAATAAATGTATTTGAAAATTCACACATTTTGACTACAAGCACAAGCATGTACCGATTTTAATTTTTTTTTTTGTTTAATTTGGCATTCTGTAGCTTCATTTGTCCTTCGAAAATGTTTTTGGCATTCAGGTTTTTTTTTATAATCTGGAAACTCTTGTTAGTTTATAATCGTCTTCCACTGAGTGAATTTTTAAATTTATACTAAATTAATATGAAAAGATGGATATTGGAAAATAAATGTACATGCTCAATAAAACGTAAAGTAGAGCAATGGCGGGATTCCGAAAAGCCATTATTAGAAGATTTTAGGGCGTTTGCAGTATCTGATTTATCACATGCATTGAGGACAACAGTTTAAGTTCAACAGCCAGACACAACTGAAGAAACTATTTCTAATTTGATTGTCGCTGTCACTTCTTCATCATTTAGAAGACAATTTCTAAAAAATTGCAACAAACTGGGTTCCTCCATTTCTACAATCTTTTTTTTTCACGGCATGGATGATTTGGCACTTCGTGGAAAAGAATCACATTCTGGTATTTTTTTACGACATGTTAGAGATTCGTGTTGAATATGAAGTTCTAGGTAATCATTTGTCAATTAGTTCTTGTAGTGCTAAGGATATCTCGGCAACCAGTGCCGCCAAGAGAGGGGGCAAAGAGCAAATGCCCAGGGGCCCGGCGAGTGTTAGGGGCCCGGACTCAGCTTGCCAATCAACTTTTCAAAATATTATTATCAGCACGAGAGGCCCGTGACAGCCCTGCCCAGGGGCCCGAAATTTCTGTCTGTGGGACTGTCGGAAACTATACAAAACACTATGATCGAAATTTGTGGGTCTCTCTTGCTTGAAGACATTGTTCGTGAATCAAATAATTCAGTTGCAATTTCTATACTTGCCGACGAGACAATATAATTTCAGGCATTGAGCAGATGTCACTTGGTGTTAGATTTGTCAAAGAACAACATAATTACTAATTCATTAGACTTTGGATTAGATACAGTCCCGTAGTGTGAAAATTCTACAGCAGGGGCCAGTCATTCTACAGCAAGCTATACCAAGCTATAGCAGGGGGAGGGGCAGGAAATAAATTTTACTAAGTAGAGAAAACAAGCAAAGGGGCCAGACAAAACACAGGGAGGGCCAGGCTCCCCTGCCCCCCCCGCACGCTACGGGCCTAATTAGGTATTGACAAATATTGTTGGTCAAGGATATGACGGATGTTCTACAATGGCAAGTAAAGAAGGAGCAGTCCAAGCAATAATTCGAAAAAAAAAGACCCAAAAGCAGCAATTGTAGATTGCAGTTCTCATAAATTAAATCTTGTCGTGAACGATTTAAATAATGTGAATGTTGTACGAAACACAATAGGAAAAATTAAGTCAATTATAGTTTTCTTCTGAGAAATTAATCAGCAAAGGAAACTAACTCCAAATGTTTCTTTGCTATGAGAAATTAGATGGACACATAAATATAAAATGTAGCGAAATTTCACTGAAAATGTGACAGAAATTGTTAAACATCTGGAATATTTAGAACAATCTGGAAAAAGCAAGCAAGTTGCACATTAGTTACTTTCTGCTGTTAGAAGTTAGGTTTGGGCTACATTTGTTGTTTGTTTGGTTATTATACTTTGATGTAATAAACTTTCAGGAAATTTAGTTCAGTCTTATTGTAACAACTTTATGACATTTTTTTTAAAATGAAAGGGTGGGGGCAGATGCCCCCCTTGCCCCCCCCCCTTGAATACGCCCATGGTTGTGATATGGATGACTCGCTTAAGCGCTTATAGTTTTTTGGATACAGTGAATAGCCAGGATATCTTATACTCCTTTATGAAAATTAACTATTCATTAGACCTAACCTAAAGACGCAAAGAGATATTTGGGTTGAATGAGATGGTTTTAACAATTCATTACACCTTACCTAAGGGCGCAAAACAGATATTTGGATTGAATGCGATTGTTTTAAAGGCAGTACAATTTTATTCAGATAAATCTATATTTTAAGAAAAAAAATCAAAGCTTTAATTGTTAAATTTTAAAGCGTTGACAAAATGGTTGATTCTCGTTTAAAGCGTCTCAAAAATCAAAATCTGGAGATTCTATTGTTCGTAAAGTTATAATAACACAAATACCAAATCTGGAGATTCTATTATTCGTAAAGTTATAATAACACATGTACAAAATCTGGAGATTCTGATGTTTGTAAAGTTATAATAACACAAATACCAAATCTGGAGATTCCATTGTTCCTAAAGGTATAATGTAACAAATACCAAATCTGGAGATTCCATTGTTCCTAAAGGTATAATGTAATAAATACCAAATCTGGAGATTCCATTGTTCCTAAAGGTATAATGTAACAAATACCAAATCTGGAGATTCCATTGTTCCTAAAGGTATAATGTAACAAATACCAAATCTATTTTAAAAGAAAAACAATGTTTTAAGACCCTTACATGTTTTGCCGGAGTAAAAAAAATCGTTGAACGATTGAGACAGATTGGAGAAGGCTTCTTCTATTTAATCATTACAATTTTACGTAATAGCAATAAATATTTTAATTGATGTAAAGATAATTTATATTACGTGTTGCCTTATTTATAAAAAAGTATATCCTTTAATATGTATCCTATAATGTATATTTCTTTTGTGGTTTTTGTCTTCTCAACACCTATATGTATAGAACGTTTTCAGAATACTCCGCTGAGTCAATATCACAATGTTCTGTTCCCGGATAGGGTGGATGATTTCATTATTTGTAAGGATGTCTTCAAGTAAAATTGCTGTTCAATATTTTGGTATGTATATGTATGTTTTTAATTTTAAAAGACTATTGCATGGATTGATAGATAGATAGAGAGATAGATAGAGAGATAGGTAGGTATATACATAGATGATAGATAGATAGTTAGATGGATAGATAGATAGATAGATAGATAGATAGATAGATAGATAGATAGATAGATAGATAGATAGATAGATAGATAGATAGATAGATAGATAGATAGATAGATAGATAGATAGATAGATAGATAGATAGATAGATAGATAGATAGATAGATAGATAGATATCGAGAAGTGGCCCCGAAGTGGGAGTGTGGAAGGGGGTGGAGCGCAAGTTTCCTTTTGGCGATATCTAGGACAAATGACATACAAAATGTTCATGTTTTCAAATCTTTCACATATTATGGATCTGGCATGTCGCACCACTATTACTTAAGATTAAGACCAAGAACTGTGATTGTATCATTTTTCCAGGATTGCTGAACACCAAAAAGAAGATAACACTATTACGTTAACATCCGAGCTATTTTACAGTGAATTTAGCTATGCAAAGTTTTACAGTGGCATTAGCTATGCCAAGTTTTACAGTGGTATTATCTATGCAAAGTTTTACAGTGGCTTTAGCTATGCAAAGTTTTGAAGTGGCATTAGCTATGAAAAGTTTTCCAGTGTTATTAGCTATGCAAAGTTTTACAGTGGCATTAGCTATGAAAAGTTTTACAGTGTTATTAGCTATGCAAAGTTTTACAGTGGCATTAGCTATGCAAAGTTTTACAGTGGCTTTAGCTATGCAAAGTTTTAAAGTGGCACTAGCTATGCAAAGTTTTACAGTACCATTAGCTATGCAAAGTTTTACAGTGGCACCAGCTATGCAAAGTTTTACAGTGGTATTAGCTTTGCAAAGTTTTACAGTGGCACCAGCTATGCAAAGTTTTACAGTGGTACCAGCTTTTCAAAGTTTACAATGGCATTAAATATAAAAGTTCTACAGTTGCATTAGCAAAGCCCAAGTTTCCTTATTCTTTTTTTTTTTTTATTAATTTTTGAAGTATGGCAATAAATCAACCCATGAATAAAATAACTTTTTTGAAAGTCTATCAACAAGTGAATATTGCAGCAGCACAGGCAGAAAAAAAAACAGTATGAATACAGCGTCAGCTCTTCAAGAAAGGTCACGTGCCCAACCTAACAACGGAATACGGGCTACTTACTATACGCCCTGCTGTTTTTTGTGTCTTTTGATAGTACCCGGCACAAGGGGCGTACATTTATCATATACTGGTGTTAGTGCTGTTGAAGTTGAAACTGATCTCATCCTGGATGTGGAAACTATTTCCATCTATTGCAAAGGATGTGAGTAGTCGCCCCCTGCACAAAGATCAGTGGACTATACTCTTTGGAAAGAAAATCATTTATGACTGTGACATAACAAATGTTGGTGGTTTCCTCTAAACGGAATGGAAGAAGATGCTGCTGTAATTTTTTTTCCGGATCCATAAGTAGATAAATAATAATTTTCGGTACTCTGATATGTGACGGCTTATAGAACTCCTATTCATCTGCTATGAAAAAGGTAGCTTATGATTTTCCATTTTATAAGAAGACCGTTTGAATCATACTTTCACTAGAATGTTTAACTAAGATGAGAAAAGAAAAGTAAAAACAGGGAAAATCCAAATTACAAGTTGCCCAGTTCTAAAATTGACAAGTTAACAAATGTTTATGTGCTAACTGGAGAAAAAATGCACCACATGTTAACAAAATGAAATTGGGTGTAACGGTTGAATTAACCACAGTGTTGGCACTGACAAGCTGTTTATTTTTATTTTGATCATTTTTTTCTAAATATCTCAATCTAAAAAAAAAACACATTATTTTCTCAAATTTTTTTTTATAAGAAGCTTTAAGAAAACAAAAAAAACTGTACAATTTTTAGTAGTTTGGAAAATTTTGCATTGACTTAAAAGTTGTTATTTTCAAGATGGCGGCCGTCAACGTAGGAACAATTCTGAAATATCGAAACAAAATTGCTGCTCCTTAAATTACATCATACCTAATCATATATATGAATTAAGTTTAGTTTTAGTTTATCATAAAATACTTGGAAACACAGATACAGTACCCCTTCAATGAAAACAGATGTAATAATATTACTTCTTTTTCTTTTTCTTTCATTTATCCAAAGTGTATTATTGTTAACATCAATATATATATATATATATATATATATATATATATATATATATATATATATATATATATATAAATATATATATACATAAGATAGATTGGTTGATTGATGGATGGATGAATGGATATATATGTATAGTCAGCATAATGATTTTAGTATATATATATATATATATATATAGTCATCATTATATTCATTTTTTTTCCTGGGCGGAGCAAGCTACACATGTAAAGACAGATGTGGTGACTTCTCTCCCCTGCCGTGTTCCTGTGACCAGAAGTGTTTAGTCTACAACAACTGTTGTGAAGACTTTGACACGGAATGTCCACATTTAAAACAGACAATGCCTTTTTACTACACAAGACTAATGCAGTCTTATTTACAATGTGTTTCTGGTGTGTTATTCATAGCGAGCTGCCCTAGCAATGTGAATGAATCCAGACTTGTGAAGGGCGAGACACGAGAACACTACACAGGAAGGGCTGATGATTTCTTAGGTCCAAATTTGACGATTTCTACATTTTTCATCAATATAATTGTAAATGAAGCACCAGTAACTGACCAGTCGACTGGAATCAATTTTGTCAACATGTCTGTCTACAACTGTCATGAAGAAAATACATCCGAGCCTGTCCTCTGGCATACGAAATTTGATTTTCGTTCAAAAAGTACATTAAAAAATGTTCTTGTTACCTATAAACATCCCAGACATGCACCAGATAGAGTAGATGTTCCATTGTGCTTAAATTATTTTAGAGGAAGACCATCTATAGGCATGTGCAGCTATAACAGTTCTAACGCCGAAGCGATATTTAAATGCCCTACATTTTTGTCTTTCGTTTTTAACGGTGAAAGACTTTACAATAATATATATTGCGCTGAATGCAACAGTGAAAAGACGGCAACTGTATTTAATTTTAACACTTGGAATTCGGGAAATATGCATACATTAGAATTTGATGTTATTCTGTCTCTAGAAAACGGGAGAATTAATATTGAAAGCCAGACAGGAGGCGTATTCCTCTGGAGCAAATTAGAATGTCCCATAATGCAAAGCAGCTTACTTATCAGAGATTTAGATTGTTATGTGGTCTCATGCCAGAAAGGTATTTCGAAAAAAAAAAAAGATATATGCCATGAGAAATATGAGATCAAAGTCGCCGTGACATCAAGTATTTCCCCTTCAATGGAAATGTGTATGAACCAACTGGCACAGTTTATATCTTGTTATTTGATCACAAATTTGAGCTTTGACGTTCTAGAACAATGGAATTATACAGTGGTGACACAGTTTATGTATTTTAAAGAAAGATTTTATGTGTTAAATATGGCTATGTATTTACCTCAACATGAAGGTGATTTCAGCATGACCGGCCCGATGGACAAGTTATTTGATCTACTTTTAGCATGGGTGGCTGTATATACCAGCGAACGCACACTAGCCAATACCACACTAACCAATACCACACTAGCCAATACCACACCGGCCAATACCACACTAGCCAATACCACACTAGCCAATACCACACTAGCCAATACCACACTAGCCAATACCACACTGCCAAATACTACACTAGACAATACCACACTAGCCAATACCACAACAGTCAACAGTAGCATCCACGTCTGTTTCGCCACAAGCACTCAAGAAACAGGTGAATATCTCATAGGTCGTAAATTTCGTTGTCAGTGTACATAATTTGAGTGAGACAGAAACTAAGGAGTTAACAGCCGAAATGTTACAGTGCCCCCTGGTTACTACTAATACCTCACAGAAATCAGAATGCAGAAACAATGTAACTGAATATTTTGTTATAGGTTTAAATGTACTTATAATTGTATATTTAAACAGTGGCGAACCTGTACAGTAAATGTAATGGAGGTATTAAATTATTTAATTTACAAATGTTAGTAACATATATATGTTAATGTACTAAGAAGAATATTTGATTTAATAAAAATACTAACATATTGAATTAATGTATTCATCTTTAAATTTTTTAGTGGGAAATAATTCTTTTTAAAATCAGATTATTAAACCACTACTAATGCAAATGTTTTCGAAAGGAATGCTAAAGATGCTACAAATTAGTAAATTGTTTGTTTGATAAATGTTTTTTCTTGAACCTCTGCGTGCTAGAGAATGCTAAGTACAAACCCACAAAGCAGGGCAGGTGCTCCGTTTGGCCCCACAAACCAGGGCAGGTGCTCCGAGAGATCGCAAATACTGCACTAGCCTTCCTACGTAGCTGCTAGTCAAAATGTCCAAAGGCAACCTACGACGGCGACAAGTATATCAAAACAACGTAAACATCTACAAGTATCTATAGGGAAGTAGTGGTAAACATCTAGGTATCTAATAGGAAGTAGTGGTAAAAAATTTACAGGTATCATTAGGTAAGTAGTTGTAAAACATCTACAAGTATCTATAGGTAAGTAGTTGTAAAACATCTACAAGTATCTATAGGGAAGTAGTGGTAACACATCTACAGGTATTAATAGGGAACTAGTGGTAAAACATCTACAGGTATCTATAGGAAAGTAGTTGTAAAACTCATACAGGTATCTATAGGGAAGTAGTGGTAAAACATCTACATGTATCATTAGGGAAGTAGTTGTAAAACATCTACAGGTATCAATATTGAAGTAGTTGTAAAACATCTACAGGTATTAATAGGGAAGTAGTAGTAAAAAATCTACAGGTATCATTAGGGAAGTAGTTGTAAAACATCTACAGGTATCAATATTGAAGTAGTTGTAAAACATCTACAGGTATTAATACGGAAGTAGTGGTAAAACATCTACAAGTATATTTAGGGAAGTAGTGCCAAACCATCTACAGGTATCAAAAGGGAAGTAGTGATAAAACAACAATGGGTTTTTATTTTTGGAATACACCTGAGATTTACAAAATTTATGAAGACAACTTTTACCCCCTAATTTAAAATCTGTTAATGAACATATTTTTATGCACGGAGTAGAGATATCGCAGATTCATCGTAAAAATTGTAGTCATTTACATAAAGACATTTTTTCAAGACGATGTTATTTTATTTTTTAAGACATCGGAATCTTAGAAATGAAGTCTAGAAGTTTAATAAATCGGTACAAATTAAAATGTCAATCTGATGTGAGTCATCATCACTTTAAAAGTTCTTTACCAATTGACTTGAAATTTTGACACGAAATTGCAGTATATCACTCGGCGTTATTTTACATATTATTTACATATATCACACCTGTTGTATTAAAAAAATAACAGTTAGTCAATCGGTTTTGTGTAACTATCTCTTTACTTTACTTTTAAAAAAAAAACATGTGGGGAAGAGAGGGGAGGGGGCGGGTGTTTTAATCAAAAGTCACTGAGTGCTAACTAATATTTCGTTTGAATTTTTTTTTATCTATCAAATTGTTCTCTTTACTTAAAGCGATTATTGTTTTTGTCAAATGAACAAAAAAAAAAACACGGGAGATAAATCTCTTTTAAAATTTACAAGAGCTTCTGTCTACGCAAGCTCTTGGTAAATGTGCTTGGTCCATCAGTGGTATATATGTCAGTCCAGACACAGACATTGTCAGTTAATATGTTGCCTGGTCTAAAGTAGACAAACCAGATAATTTGTGTATTAACACAAGTAATAGAAAACCAAAAACAAAAAAATAATGTACATCCACAAAAAACACTACATTAATAAACGCAACAGAATTAAAAATGGCCGTGTTCTCAGCACATACTATTACACTGAAGTAGGCGTAGCCATGGCAACGCGTGGACGGGTACAGCTACTTTTTTTTTATATCTACAACATAAAGCGATATGGAAACAAAACTTTAAAGGTAAATTTAAAAAAAAATAGTCAAATATATACAGCTTAAAAAAGACGTGAATGTTGGATTGATTCACAACCAACCCAGAAAATGGGTTAGATCAAAATGAAATGTACAACCTTCAGTCAAAAAAAATCACATTTCAGAATACATTAGGAATCTACAGGGACGATGTAAAGCCGGGACAATTTGAACGGTTAAATCACTCCTAAAGCTGGGACAATATCAAAGAGTTAATTCTTTCCTAAAGCCGGGACAATGTTAAAGTTTTACTTCCTTCCTAAAGCCGGGACAACGTTCGGGGGGGGGGTATTCAGCCCCCAAGGGCCAATGTTTCGAAGTTCCCCGTTGAACATAATAATGTGCTATAAAAATGTCAGCAACAGATGGCTGTGTGTGAACAGAGTGGCCCCAATATGGGGGAATGGTCATTGTGACCCAAAGCTAGACTTGTGGCAGCCCTGCACCATATTTTGGAAATAAACTTTCATGGCTGGTAAAACAAAATGTCTTTTCACTACAGAGTCCACAGATTATATAATATACAGATTTGCGCATCGATATATAATTAGTCCTCGGTTTTGTGTTAAAAACTCTCGCGCCATTGTTGTTATTCGCTTTTGTTTCCAATGACGCTTTACATTCATAAAAACCCACAGACCTATTTACGCCTCTTTATTGGTGTTTTTTTTTTTTCAAGACATGAAATATGAATGGAAAAGTTTTCGATTTGTTTTATAAATCTAAAAGCGATAATATATTATTTAATTCATGAGTTCATGGGTTTTTAGGAGCTGATATATATATATATATATATATATATATATATATATATATAATATATATATATATATATATATATATATATATATATAATAAACATTTCTATTCAATGAATGGACTGAGGAGTGTAAATATCATTAAAGGCGGCGATGAAAACTTTGTTTCAAAACGAGGCTTGGGCAATCTGTATAATATCTTATCTGTGACAGATACAACTTTTTGCCACATTAAAAAGATATACAATCTACATGCAGTGACTTGCAATAAACAAAACTCTGGTCTCCTTTAGTTTTAATTTAGTTTATTTATACATGAAAATACATACTGTTCTAAGTTTTGGCAATATGCGTCATTCACAACTCAAAATGGATACTTTAATAAACAATAATTTATCAAAACATCACAGTTCCTGGTTTTAGTTTTAGTATTTTTTTATCACAAGTCTTCGTATTAATATAACACTGTAATAAGGTGAAGATGACTAGATTAAACAATAAACGAACAAATTTGACAAACTTACTTTTTTTTACATTTACATGTGTCACCAAAAACATCAAAATAAAAGGAGCTTTAAAGGGAGTTCAACTATCTGAAATTAAACGACATGACTAGTTAATACATGTAGCTTCCCCTTTGTAGCAAAATGTAGCTATGATCAAGCTGTTTCACGGGTTTTCATCGCGAAAAAGAAATTCAATTTACACCGTTTCTTCAACTCAGCTTTGCGATCAGCCTTCATTGGTCCGAACGATAAGCCAATCGAAATAGCAGACTTTTGTTTACTTTTGAATGTTTCATTTAACATGCGCAGTCTGCTTGCCAATTCAAACGACGTTCGTTCTCGTCACTGTCCTCCCTGGCATCGGGACGTCTGATTCCGTTTCTCCCTTTCTTGACACTCTCTAGCATCTCAAGCGCGTGCTGCTCCGGCCCCCGTCGTTGTTGTAATTCCGGCGGATCTTCATCTCCGCCTGCGGCGCGACGTTCACGTGGTGACCGAAGAAGCTGTCGCTGTTTTTGAACAGGCCGCAGCCGAAGCAGCAGCAGCAGCAACAGCAGAAGAACCAGCTGAAACAGCTCGCCTGGCGTCAGGTGTCAGAGTGGCTGCTGCTCCCCTGCCGCAGGCTGATCTTCGTGTGCACCGTCCCGTTGGTGGAGCGTGTGTCCAGCTCCAGGTCGGAGCCGCTGAGAAGGCGTTTCCCCATCACCGCGCTGGGGTGGGTCCTGCGGCAGACGAAAGAGCGGCATGCGCATTTCATGCGGGTGCGGAAACTTTTGGACATGAAACCGTAGATGACGGGGTTGATGCAGGAATGAACGTACGGCAGTAGATTGATGACTATCTGTGGAATAGAGAGATCGTGTGAATTAGATGGCAATATGGCTGGAGATCTGTGAAGTTCCTGCAAGGATGAGATGCTTATCTATTCAACTATTTGACAGTTTTAACGGTGCCCTTCTTTCATCCACACCGTAGCCGACAGTGCAATGACCATGACGTCACTTTGGGAGACGTGAAGAGAGCTTTAGTCATGACACATGGGCGCGCGGTAAAGAGCTCGGCTGTCTACCTGAGGGTTTCGATCTTCGGTGAGCACCAAGGAAATTTTTCATGATCTGAAAGATAAACAATTCATTCTTACAGGAACTGATGTCAAAAGGTTGGCGACTATCTGTGGAATACAAAGAAAGTATGAATTCGATGTTCGTATGGCGGAATAATGTGGAATAAACTAATGAATTAGACAGTTTCAAGGCAAAAGACTGATAATAGTATATTTCTACACGTGTAAATTAGATGATCACATGTCGGCTCTTCTAAAAGCGTATTGATTAAACCACGCATAACGGATCTATTAACTGAATTTATGTTTTATGTTCAAACAAGCTCAGGAACAGTTTACAATAATAAGTGTTATAAATGGTTCATTTTGAACATTTTCTGGTTATATTAAATGTGTTAGAATTATGTTGTTTTTTTAAATATATTTTTCTGAAAGTCTCTCAACTCTAAACCTACATTTGATAACGTCATTCATGAAATGCTGTTTACATGCTTAAACAAACTGAAATTCAAAAGTGTTATTGTTTTACTTCAAATATCCTGTTAATACTTTCATAGGGAAGATTTGTATTTAGTTAAACTTAATCTGTTTTTTTTCTTGCAATGTCTCTTTTATTTTCTTTATTTGATAATTGTTTACCTTAGCGTTAGCAGCTGGTGGATCATACAGCCATGCTTACCTTAGCGTTTACAGCTGGTGGATCATAAGCCATGCTTATCTTAGCGTTTTCAGCTGGTGGATCATACAGCCATGCTTACCTTAGCGTTTACAGCTGGTGGATCATACATCCATGCTTACCTTGGCGTTTACAGCTGGTGGATCATACAGCCATGCTTGCCTTAGCGTTCACAGCTGGTGGATCATACAGCCATGCTTACCTTAGCGTTTACAGCTGGTGGATCATACAGCCATGGGTAGCGAAGTTTCATGAGTACGGTCAAGAAGAGTTTCGGACCCCAGCACAGAAGGAACGCCACGACTATAGCTATCAGCATCTTGATAACCTGTTTGTAAACCAAAGGAAAAAAAATACAATTCTTATCTGTAATTTTTTCCCCGTAACATTTTTTTTCGCCTAGGGCGAGTGCCACATGCGGGGCCCAGGGTGAGTGCCACATGCGGGGCCCAGGGTGAGTGTCACAGGCTGGGCCCAGGGTGAGTGTTACATGCAGGCCCAGGGTGAGTGTCTATGAGGAAGGGTGAGTGGCACATGCGGGGGCCCAGGGTGAGTGTCACATGCGGGGACAAGGGTGAGTGTCACATGCGCGGCCCAAGGTGAGTGTCACATGCGGAGCCAGGGTGAGAGTGTCACATGCGGGGCCCAGGGTGATTGTCGCATGCTGAGGGACAAGGGTGAGTGTCACATGAGCAGCCCAAGGTGAGTGTCACATGCGAGGGTGAGTGTCACATGCATGACTAATGTGTGAGTGTCACATGCAGGGCCCAGGGTGAGTGTCACATGCCGGAGGCCCAGGGTGAGTGTCACATGCGGGGCCCAGGGTGAAGTGTCACATGTAGGGCCAGGGTGAGTGTCGCATGCGGGGCCCAAGTTGAGTCTCACATTCCGGGGCCTAAAGTGAGTCACCTCATGCGAGGGCCTAGGGGTGAGTGCCACATGCGGGGCCCAGGGTGAGTGTCATGCGGGGCCCAGGGTGAGTGTCACATGCGCGGCCCAAGGTGAGTGCATGCGGGGCCCAGGATGAGGTGTCACATTCGGGGCCTAGAATTGAGTGCCACATGCGGAGCCCAAGGGTGAGTGTCACATGCGGGGCCCAGGGTGAGTGTCACATGCGGGGCCCAGGGTGAGTGTCACATGCGGGGCCCAGGGTGAGTGTCACATGCGGGGCCCAGGGTGAGTGTCATATGAGAGTTCTAAAAACAAACATTGGGTTATGCTTCCTTTAGGTAACAAAACATATATCCAATCACTGGCCTTCTCAGGCGTGGGAATATATCAGACCCTATACAGAGAAATTCTAAAATCTCATAAAGATGACACACGATGTCATAAAGATGTCATAAGATGACATAAAGAAATATTAATATGTCATAAAGATGGCGTAAGATGACATGAAGATGCATTAAGATGTCAATAAGACGGCATAAGATGGCATAAAGATGTTATAAGATGACATAAAGATGCATTAAGATGTCATAAAGATGGCATAAGATGACATAAAGATGCACTAAGATGTCATAAAGATGTCATAAATGACATAAAGATATATTAAGATGTCAATAAGATGGCAAAAGATGACATAAAGATGCATTAAGATGTCATAAAGATGTCAATAAGACGGCATAAGATGACATAAAAGATGTTATAAAATGACATAAAGATGCATTAAGATGTCATAAAGATGGCATAAGATGGCATAAAGATGTATTAAGATGTCATAAAGATGGCATAAGATGAAATAAAGATGTTATAAGATGTCATTAAGATGGCATGATCACAAGGGAAATGACTAAAAACAACAACAACAAAAAATACGCCGGACGTTCGAATTACTTTAAAGCATCCTCGTAATCTAAGGCAATTTAATATATTAAATTCGGTTACCTAGTTGTTCGACTCTAACGGCGTTTAAATTTTGAAAAGGAAGGTGGCGATTTTAGACTCCGCCCCGGGCGGCATCAACGCTATTTACGTCACTGTCTGGAAGTCTATACCTAGCCCCCTCCTCCCAAATCCCCACCGTCCGAATGCATCTCTAGAAGTCTCTGCCAAAGGCGCCAAAATACCTCAGAACTGCTGTGGCTGGAACAGAAAGTGAAATCAAGATAAACAAACTCTAAAAATAGAACATGTCCAACATTCTTTTCTTTGAAGAAAATTCCAACATTAATGTACACAATATTCCAGCATTAATGTACACAATATTCCAGCATTAATGTGCACGAAATTCCAGGATTAATGTACACAATATTCCAGCATCAATGTACACGAAATTTTTGGATAAATGTACACAATATTTTAGGATTAATGCACAAAATATTTCTAACAATGAAGGATCTTTAAATTTCATGTCATAGCTTTTCCATGACATTTTAAATTGTTATTTTTTAACAAAAAAATTACATTTAATAGAACATGAAGAAGCTACTTTA
Source organism: Bulinus truncatus (assembly GCA_021962125.1). Taxonomy (NCBI): domain Eukaryota; kingdom Metazoa; phylum Mollusca; class Gastropoda; family Planorbidae; genus Bulinus; species Bulinus truncatus. Next base: position 2,419,181 of record JAGDYQ010000130.1, on the reverse strand, counting down.
AGTTTAAAAAAAAAGTTCGAAAATATCATGAAGAAAAAAAAACGATAATTTTTGTTGCTGTTTATTTTTATTTTCGATTTTTTTTTTGGCACGAATCTGATTTAGAACCAGAGCATCGATCCTCCCCTCCCCACCCCTTTTTTTCGTCTTCTCAAC
>JAGDYQ010000130.1:2408429-2418525 GCA_021962125.1 Bulinus truncatus | reverse complement strand
TTTGGGACACCCTACTATACATATACTATAAATATATATATATATATATATATATATATATATATATATATATATATATATATATATATATATATATATATATATATACTTCTGTTGATGTTAACAATAATAAGCTTTGGTTTAATGAAAAAGAAAGAGTTACTAAAAATTTTTTCTTAAGTAATGTTCTACATGTAGATGTGTATAACAGTTAGTTCACTATTATCCTTATAAATCAGTTTTCAATTAAGGATTACTGTATCTGGGTTTTCAAGTAATTTATTATAAACTAAAACTAAATTTTATTCATATATATGATTAGGTATGATGCAATTTATAGAGCAGTAATTTTGTGTTGATATTTCATAATTGTTCCTATGTTGACGGCCGCCATCTTAAAAACTTTAGTCATTTCGAAGATTCCCAAAACCATTGAAAATTTTACAATTAAGTCTTATGTTTTCTTAAAGCTTCTGATATAAAAAAAAACTTGAAAATTAATGTTTTGTGTTTAGATTGAAATATTTAGAAAAATGATACAAATAAAAATAATCTGCTTGTCAGTGCCAAACCTGTGGTTAATTCACCCGTTAAACCCACATTCATTTTGTTAACTTATGGTGCATTTTTTCTCAAGTTAGAGCATAACCATTTGTTAACTTTTCAATTTTAGACCTGGACAACTTGTAATTTGGATTTTTCCTGTTTTTGATTTTTTAGTCTTCTTTAAAATGGAAAATCATAACCTATCTTTTTCATAGCAGATGAATAGGAGTTCAATCAGCCGTCACAAGTCATTTGGATCTGGAAAAAAATATGACAGCAGCATCTTCCTCCATTCCGTTTGGAGTAAACCAACAAAACTTGTTATGTAACAGTCATAAATGATTTTCTTTCCAAAGAGTATAGTCAACTGATCTTTGTGCCGGGGCGACTACTCACATTCTTTGCAATAGATGGAAATAGTTTCCACATCCATGATGAGATCAGTTTCAACTTCAACAGCATTAACACAAGTACGCCATTGTGGCAGGTACTATCAAAAGGCACAAAAGCAGCAGGGCGTATAAGTATCACGTATTCCGTTGTTAGGTTGGGCACGTGTCCTTTCTTGAACAGCTGAAGCTGTATCCATACTGTTTTTTGCTGCCTGTGCTGCTGCAATATTCACTTGTTTACAGACTTTCAAAAGTTCATTCATTCATTGGATGATTTATTGTCATACCCAAAAATATATAAATAAACAAGAACAAGGAAACGTTGCATAGCTAGTTCTACTGTAAACCTTTACATAGTTAATTCCACTGTTAATATTTGCATAGCTAGTGCCACTGTAAAACTTTACATAGTTAATACTACTGTAAAACTTTGCATAGTTTATGCCACTGTAAAAATGTGCATATTATATGCCACTGTAAAACTTTTTATAGCTGTTGAAACTGTAAAACTTTGCATAGTTAATGCCACTGTAAATTTTTGCATAGCTAGTGCCACCGTGAAACTTCGCATAGCTAGTGCCACTGTAAGACTTTGCATAGTTAATGCCACTGTAAAACTTTGCATAGCTAATGCCAAAGTAAAACAGCTCGGATGCTAACGTTATAGTCTGAGCTTCTTTTTGGTGTTGAGCAATCCTGGAAAAATGATAAAATCAAGGTTCTTGCTCTTAATCTTAAGTAACAGAGGTGACATGTGACATGTTACATTTCGTATGTCATTCGCCCTAGACATCGCAAAAAGGAAACTTGCGCTCCACCCCCCTCCACCCTCCCACCCCGGGGCCACTTCTCGATAAAGAAGCGAGAGATTTTTCAGTCCAGTATTATAAGAAAAATATCTAAGTATTGAATATTTGTATGATAATGCTTTTGTTAATGCCATTTATTTTTCTAAAACACATTTGATAAATGTAAGCCACATTAGTGAAGTGTTTAATTTCAAATATTAATCATGATTTTCTAATGTTCTACAAATAGCAGTATACTGATTATGACTATTACAATTTGTATTTTTAAAATATATGTTTTGTTGACCTAAATTAATAAGTTATATATTAAAAGAGTAATTCAGTGATCAATGCCGTACTTTTTGTTGAGTGGGGGGGGGGGGATCGGCAAAAACTTTTTAGCATTTAGGCGGTGAATAGGCTAGGCGCGCTATCTATCTATCCATCTAGCTATCTATCTATCCATCCATCCATCAATCCATCCATCCATCCATCCGTTCATCAATCCATCAATTCTATCTATCTATCTATCTATCTATCTTTCTATCTATCTATCTATCTATCTATCTATCTATCTATCTATCTATCTATCTATCTATCTATCTATCTATCTATCTATCTATCTATCTATCTATCTATCTATCTATCTATCTATCTATCTATCTATCTATCTATCTATCTATCTATCTATCTATCTATCTATCTATGTAACCACCCATCCTTCCATGCAACCGTCTTTCTAAATTAAAAACACACATATACATACCAATGTATCTAACAGCTATTTTACTTGAACTCATCCTTACAAATAATGAAATCATCCACCATATCCGTGAACAGAACATTGTGATATTGACTCAGCGGCGTATTCTGAAAACTTTCTATAAAAATAGGTGTTGAGAAGACAAAAACAACCAAAGAAATATACATTATAGGTTACATATTAAATGATTTATTTTTTTATAAATAAGGCAACACGTAATATAAAATATCTTTACGTCAATTAAGACATTTATTGCTATTACATAAAAATGTAATGATTAAATAGAAAAAGTCTTCTCCAATCTGTCTCGATCGTTCAACAGATTTACATCAAGCCTACATCTACATGGTGCCCTAAAAAGTGTAAGTAGCTTTATCGGCTACTACACCAATAATATATTAAACCCCAATATCACATAGGTTTAATCTCTAACCTACGGTTGGTAGTTCTAAAAAGAACTCAGAATTGAGTCGGTTGAACTCTTGCGTGAAAACATCTAAGACCTACCAAGCTAAGTCTGTTTACCAGTCCAGGATCAAATCAAGCCGACTGCTTTGAAGTCAGAGCTCGACTATATCTCTCCGACTGACTCTTATATCGAAAAACATTTCCGTAGCTCATGGTCAACTTCGTATATATAGAAGTGTTAATAATATTGACATACATTCAATCTTAATATTTTGGGGGGCTTTGTCCGATGGTGGTTTTGTCCGCTAGGAGTTTTGTCCTACACTCATATTTCATACCTAGGTACACCAGAGCCCATTCACACAAAAATAACAATAGACTATATAAATAACAGAGCTTCCTGCCCGGTCTCAATTCGATATTTCTTTTTATTGTTTTTTAAATTGTTTCCTTTTTTTTTTTTGGTTGTTTTATTGCGAAGTAACAACAAGTGATTAGATCTCTTTGACAAATTTTTTAAACTGGTTTTATTGAAATAATGTATCCTTTAGGTTGTGTAAGGAAAGGAAACAACAACTTATTAGATTTTTAATTTCGTTCAAAACTTTAAAAAAATGATTTTGAAAATATGTATTAAAGCTGAACAATAGTCTACCTCTATGCAAATGCTTTGCAGGGTTCACAGCTAGTCTACAGATGATAATTACATTATACCTTATGAAGGAAGTAGTGGAATCTTTCAGATGTATAAAACACAAACACCACAAAACACTGGAACATGGAGCTAGAAATGTACATTTCCATTTGAAAAGTTTTGCAATTAAATAAGCTTATAGGCCACATCTGTACTAGATCTTCGAGGCATCAATTATCCAAACAGATGCTTTCTAAACTAAACATGATACTTTAAAAATTTCTCTAATTGAAAATAGCAAAAAAAAAAAAAAATAAATGTAAACAAATATTAGCGCCCACGGGTGAATTGGAATAGATCTAAATTACATTGTCCTCACCCCCGTGATGTTTAAGTTTTAATGAAATGAACACTATAAAAGGTTTATTTAATATATAAAATCTAGTATTTCCAATCTGAGTTAAATCCGCAATGAATTAATGGCATGTCGTGAAATGAACAACAGCAACTTGTAACTTGACGAGATGTGTCGATCTCTCTTTCTCTCTCTCTCTCTCTCTCTCTCTCTCTCTCTCTCTCTCTCTCCTCCCCCCGGCCTAATGGTAGTAAAATAATGTGTAAGAGGAAATAATTTATATTTTTTATTTATTTCATCGTTGCAATCAAAGGGAAAAAAATGGAATTAAATTTGAAATTTTTTCTTGTAATTTTTCGTTTACCATTATTGTGAAAATCTCTTGGCTTTCAAAACCCAGTTGTATGACATTGAAATATTACAAATAAATCTTCTGATGTTTATATTTGGTGTTGTCATTTTCATTATATCTCATCAAACATACCCATTAAAATATGTTTACGTTTGCGTCATAATCCACAGAATGTGAACAAAATTATGTTGTGTATTAGTTCGTGAGTTGCGCAGCAGTGAGATTACACATTGGTGTAAACAATTATTAGCGCCCACGGGTGAAATGGAATTGATCTACATGACATTGTCCTTACCCCCGGGATATTTAAGCTTTAATGAAATGAACACTATAAAAGGTTTTTGATATTTAAAATCTAGTAATTCCAAGCAGAATTTATTTATTATCAACTAATGGCATGTCAAAGAAAGAACAACAGCAGCTTGTAACTTGAGCAGATTTGTCATTTTTTCCAACTAATGGCAGAAAAATAATTTGTAACAGCAAATAATCAGAAATTTAATTTTCATTTTATCGTTGAAATTGAAGAAAAAGAAAAAAATGGAAGCAATCTTTAAATTTTTCTTGTAATTTTTTTGTTTGCTTTCATTGTAATGAGAAAAGCTCAAGTTATAGATTGAGAAAAGCGCATAAACATACATTCAAAACGCAGATGGATGACATTTTAACATTCCAAATGAATAATATCTTGCTGTTTATGTTTGTTGTATTAATTTACATTATCTTTTATCTCTTCAAGCTTCTCCATTTAGTGTATTCTCATTTCTTTATTATGCCATTGAACTTATTGTTTAAACGTAGGGAACATTTCAATAGCTCGGGAAATAAAAAAAGATGGCTTTTGTTGAAATCTCGTATTTATTTTCTATGTTTTTTTGATACTAGTCATCCCGCGGCGTAACATACGCCGCCCTATTCCCTTCCGTTTCCTTCAACTCTTGAAATAGCTTACAAAACACAAATTTGCACTTATATATTTTAACAGCTTAAAATGGATAGCAGATATCAGTCGAGGAGGCAGAGACCGAAGAAATATTGGCATGCCGCACCCACTCATCAATTTATAGTGGAATCTCTACAGATGAATACTTCACTTCATCTGACCCTACCAGCTATCAAGTTAATATACATGTAATCTTTAATTTAACTCGCTATTTCTGTCTTTTTTCTGTCTATCTTTTCTCTCTCTCTCTCTATTTCTCTCTAAATCAATCTATCTCTATCTCTATTAATATCTCTATATATCTATCCATCCATCCATCCATCGATTTATCAGACCCCGGTGAAAGTCCTACCATTTTTAATGGGTACCGGAATTAAAGTTAAAGACAGCTGGGCGTTGTGCTAACCACACAAACCCTTAATATGCCGAAGTTACTGAAAGAGATTAATTCTACACTTAATCTGCCCCGATGAGACCTTAGGGGCTTAAAAGAACTTAACTTTATATTCATTTGTGATCATGCTGATTTCTAATAGAAAAAAAAACGACCTCTTTGTACGGTCACCATTAATTGTGACTTTTTTTTAGTATCACATTTGGGATTTTCCCCAAACCTGCAGCACAAAGAAATCAGAAAACAACTCGAGTCGAATGTTGTTGAATGCTGAAGCGTCTTGCTTGCTTGCTTTGACATATTCGGGAATTCCGCAAACGCAACTAATCTATCTATATTATATATAGACTTGCGTCTTGCTAAGTGTTTTCACGCATGGTTGGGCGAGGAAGAGAATTATATATATATATATCCATTTTGAATTCTTGTTCTCCGCTTTCGATATAACGCAGACATGAGACCGCTATTATCTATATGGATACTGGGTGGTGTTGGTAAAAAAGTCAAAACTTATCGTATATAGCTTGACACTGCTTTATAAATATACACAAACACGTGAATACACACTTGCATACTTACTACACATGCGCTAATTAAGATGATAAACGCTGACATATTTACACATTTTCTCGACAAGAAAGAAATAATCTTTTTGAAAAAAAAGGTACATAAGATTCGCTGACTAATGTGTACATCTATTGACAGGAGATATAGTCTAATTATCTTAAAGAGTGCACAGGTGACATGACAATTTCACCATTACGTTAACAATTGACGTCATATGAACCACAATCTGTGCACGGATTTTCAAAATATATATGTAAAAAAACGTTTTTGATGTCATACTAAATTATAGGATGTAATGATGCACGTGAGCCATAAAGTGAACAGGTGATCGGTGGCGTGAGTAACTTTTGTGCCCACCGATTGGACTGTAATAATGTCACCCTGGTTGGACTCTTCGAGTGACTTAAAAGTCAAACAACTTGGAAACCAGACTAAAAAAAAACAACTTTTCCTTGAAAAACTAACGTGCGCTGTTATTCGAACATCCGGCGTGTTATATCTTTTGTTAAATAATGTTTTCTTATTGGAAAAATATTGAAGTGTAAATTAGGCTATTTTACTTAAAGTTTCTTAAAAAACTTGAAATTCGTTAATACCGAATGATTGCATATATTTATTACCTCAAAATTGACATTTTAAATTTAAACAACATTGCCAGTTGGTTAATAAACATTAATTGGAGGAATGAACGGCAAACATGATCATGAATATCCGCAACCACAGACCATTATCTCCCTTAGAGATTTCTCAATCAGTGCATTTGTTACATTCAGCCATGTCCTATGAGTGGACCAGTTGTTGTAAAAGCCACAATTACATAAAAATAAAATGAAACTGTCCATTGAGCTAATTTTAAGCCAAGTGAAAGTTTATAGTATAACACTTCTTTTACTTTCGGGGTTATATATGTAAGGGTACAGATTATCTCTTCTGTTATACTCTGTGTTATACATGCAAGGTATAGATTATTTCTTCTGTTATACACTGTGTTATTTATGCAAGTTTATATATTATCTATTCTTTTATACTTGGGGTTATATATGCAAGGGTATAGATTATCTCTTCTGTTATACTCTGGGTGATATATGTAAGGGTATAAATATCTTTTCTGTTATATTCTGGGTTATATATGTAAGGGTATAGATTATCTCTTCTGTTATACTCTGTGTTATATATATATATATATATATATATATATATATATATCAGGGTATCGATTATCTCTTCTGTTATATTCTGGGCTATGTATTCAAGGGTATAGATTATCGCGTGTGCTTCACTGAGGTTTATATGTGTCAGTGTGCAGATTATCGCGTCTGTTACACTGGGGGTTAGTTATATTTCTCGATGTATTCAATATTTTTTGTATTTGGTCGCATATTTTGGACAAAAAAGAATAAAAAAAGATAGGACAACTTGTAATGACCAAAACACTGGACACACATTGAACATGACTTCTTTAAAAAAGTAAACCATCGGGGCAGATGAAGTGTAGAATGTATCTGTTTCTATAACATCGGCATATTGTGTGGTTTGTGTGGTTAGCACAACGCCCAGCCGCCTTTTCTTCCCCAACTAATGTCAGGTATCCATTTAAAGCTGAGTGGGCTTGTGGGACCACTTTCCACCAAATTTCACCTGGAAAAATTTCATGGGCCTCACCGAGGATCGAACCCATAACTATCAGGTCGACAGTCGAGTATCTACACCACTCGGCCATCCGTCGCACACATGACTTTTGTAGTAAGAATCATTTTGTTTTAAATGTGCACCGGCTTGTCAAAGTCTTCATAACAGCTCAAAAATAGAGACAAACGAAAAAGTTAATTTAAAAAAAATATAATTTCTTGTTTAGCAAAACATAAATAATAACAAAAGTAAAAATAAAATCTTCTTTTGAGAATGAATGGTTTTTAAAATCCGACAGAAATAACTATCACAATAGCAATACAGAAGAAAAGAAAATTTTAAGCCATAAAATTTAATACTACGCAAGGAGTTCCCCTTAGCTCACAATCAATTCGAACGTCACTTTGAATAACACATATTGAATATATAATTTAAAATCATAAATACCTGTAATAAGTGTATTCCATAAAGTCATTATTAACATTGAAGTTTTTTTTTTCTTAAACTGTGGAAGTCAGTCAGTTGCTACCGTGATTGAGACCAAATGACAAATATATTCTCATACACACATTGTTTCCGGTTTATATATTAAATAGGAGCTGGACACACATGTTAAGAATTAAATTGTCTCAACTGGCGGACAAAAAGCTGATGAAAGGTGTGAAATGTAATGAGCTGACAGCCTGTAGTCTTATCATCCCCGTATTAAATATGTTGTTTTTTTAGCTCATTTTCGAGACGTCGAATGCGCTATTGTCCCCGCTTTGTCTGTCCGTCATCACCCTAGATCTCAGCAACCATAAGTTCTAGACCCATGATGTACATACTTTTTGTAGGTCTTGGCCTGCCATTCCTGCATCAAAAGTCCATTTCGCGATCTGACCTCTGAGGGCTGAGCATCAGTGTTTTTACCGTTTTTTTTACTATATAAGCTATATTAATAATTATCTCATTTTCATGGCCCCATTCTACACCTTAAAAAGTTCAATAACCCATTCATTTGGTGCGAAATACTGCAGCATGTAGTTTCACCAAGATTGGCAACAACAATTTATCAAACAACAATTGACGGAGTTTTCGGACGATTAAATGACTACAATTTAGATTGTTTTCAATTATGAGTCCTATTTCAGTGACCACAAACCACTTGTAATTAGATTTAAGATAAATATTTACTGAAAGCTAACATACGTACTGATACATAACACGAAAATGCGCTAACACGTCCTGTGTCCAGAATGGAACAGGCTTATTTTACTTGTTTTAAATAAAATTGCAAATTTCAACGAATTTCCGTATCAGTAATGAGGTACTATTTAACTCTTTAAAATTTTATTATAAAATCCATTTGAAGATAAATACATTAAATGGGCCTACATTTATCACAATAATATTATTGTCATTTTTATAGAAGAAACTAAAAACCCTACACGTTTTCATTAAATCCCTATGGACTATAACTATTAAAATTAAATGAACAAAATTCAGAGGTCAACTATAGTCATAAGTACAATTATACCAAAAATCAAATACATGTATACTGATACTGATACTGAAAGGGGCACTTTGACAAATCTTCGTCTACACTGAAATTTTTTTTTTCTCTAAAGTAGTGTGCCAATTTTTAGCAGAGATATCTAAACAAATAAGTACGCTATATTTGACATTGGTCGGAATGTTTATTATTTGTTCGCTAATCAATTTAGTCATCAATGATTGTAATAGCCAAAGTAAGTACATTTCGTCATCCAGTAATCTCTCTATTTGTTCTTGATATAATTTTAGATACATTTCTAACACAGAAAATGTTCCTTCATAATCTTGAACTTGTTTTACTAAAGAATGTTTCCAGTTTTTAATCACGCCCAGATTTTCAATTTTTGTCAGATGACAATTTATAAACTGTGCCAGTTAGTTTATAAATGTTTTTATTGATGGAGAAATAGTGGAAGGTACGAAAATGTTGATCATAAAGATTTCATGGCTTAAGGTGAAGTTTTTGCTCGAAAGCTTGTTACAATCATCATTTTTTTATTTAAGAATTATTACCTGTAGATGTATTATCACTACTTCCCTATTGATACGTGTAGATTTATCGCAACTACTTTCCTATAGATGCACGCAGATGTATTGCCACCACTTCCCCATAGATACATGTTGTTGTGTACAGGATCTTGTTGGGGCCCTTAATCTTCACTCCTTCGTCACTACTTCAGAAATGTTAACATTCAACCACTTAGAAAAACAAACCCCGCTAATACTCCTTTCATAAACATTTGCATTTGTAGTTGTTTAATAATCTATTTTAAAAAGATTTATTTCCCA
>JAGDYQ010000130.1:2396118-2407929 GCA_021962125.1 Bulinus truncatus | reverse complement strand
TCAAAATCCTCCCCTTTGTTTCGTCTTGTCAAAGCTAACCTTTTTTATAACAATCAACCTATGGTATATTAAATAACTCGAACACTTCTTTCCCCACCGCCAAAGTGACTTCATAAGATGGGTTCATCTTTTAGACTAGGTTAAAATTGTATTACTGCTTGCCACTAATCACAATAGATACTGTAAGCTAATGAAGCCATGTCTAAATAAAAAACTAGGTTGCCAAAATTTCAGCATGTGAAATGTTATTGAGCTAAAAAAAAAAAAAGAAAACATTATTAGGGGTGAAACCATAGGGGGAAATGTAGCTCCAGGGTGAGGGACAAAAAAAACCCACCCAGTTTAAACAGGTGACTACTCAAGACCACCAGGCATAAACTGGATTATTTGTACGGCAGAACCAACACTGTGGTAGGTCTAGAAGAATATGTGTATCTGGTCCATGTACCTGTGGCTCCGTGATCACTTCCTGTGAGTGTGTCATGCACGTGAACTTTCAATTTTTCGTTTCTGGCAATGACCAGATTTTTACGGCATTCCTTAAACATATGAATATTTTTTTTAATGGAAAAAAAAATTGTTTTTAGAAAGCTTGCAAAAAGCGTGATTTAGTTTTTACAATTTCCATTTTATACATTTTATTTCCTTCTTACCTAGACATTCTTAGGTGGTGGGGGGGGGGGGAGTGGACTAGGCCAGTGGTCGACAAAGTGCGGCTCCAGAGCCACATGTGGCTCTTTGGCTCCTTAAGTGCTGCTCTGGCACAAATATCCACGGAAGGTGCAATAATATTTTCATTTTAAAAAAAAAAACTTGGTACGAAAATAATTACATTCTATTTTTGATACATTAAAATTCATCTATAAATCGAAAACATGTATAATTTTTTGTTTGAGTTGAAAGATAGATAGGTAATGAAAATTGTATACTGTTGTAAAAATACTTAACGAACATCGAGTTTAATTTTATTAATCTTCGTAAACGTAAACACAAGCCATGTACAAGCTACCGCTGAAATTGTTCGTATGTTTTCGGCGTACTCCGGTGTGATACAAGTCTGCACGGAGAAAAAATTCTTAGCAAAATTCCCATTCTCGTCACAGAAAGAGAGTGCAAGAAATGAATAATGAATTTTTTCTTATTGATTTAATAAGAATTTTTAAAAATTGTCCTCTCGATATCTTGGCCATCGTGATATAATATAGTGTATTTGTGTGTGCGTGCGGTCTATTACAAAACCATTACAATAGTCCGATAAGGTAATGTCAGGTAATATTTAAACGACTATTACCAATTGTAATACAACTTAGTGTAATATAAATTTACTAAACAAGCAGATTTGGCTCCCAATATTTTTTTTAATTGTTGTAATGTTCATATTTGGCTCTTTGGCTGAAAAGTTTTCCGACCACTGGACTAGGCCAAACTATATTTCAATGCCATGAAAATTTTTTATCGATAGTAATAAAATAAAGTTCCCATAGCCCTAACGAGCCATCGGGGCAGATGAAGTGTAGAATTCATCTGTTTCTATAACCTCGGCATATGAAGGGATTGTGTGGTTAGCATAACGCCCAGCCGCCTTTACTTCCCCAACTTAAGTCAGGTACCCATTTAAAGCTAAGTGGACTTGTGGGACGACTTTGCACCAAATTTCACTTGGAAAAATTCCATGGGCCTCACCAAGGATCGAACCCAGGACTCTCAGGTCGATGATTACTAATGATTTCATCTGTATTAAGACGTATCATCATTAATTGATGCACATTCGGTCATTTTTATATTTATAAAACATTAATGTTAGAAATGTACAAAACTCTTTCAGCAAAACATTTGCCTACGGCTAAGAACGGACCTACGATGTTCAGGAATACAGACCAGAAAATAAAATGTGAGCAGGTTGTGAGATTTATATTTATTTAGGTACAGTCACTAAAACAAAATGGATCGCTTTACACAATACAAGTTTATCCATGGAAAAACTGAATAAAAGATGACAATGTTTGCAGACATTTTGTTTGAGACGACATTGGACATTTTGTTTGAGAAGACTTTAGACATTTTGTTTGAGACGACATTAGACATTTGTTTAAGACAAAGTTAAACATTTGTTTAAGACAAAATTAAATCATGCAAATGTTTCTTGTCCTTTTATTTATATTTCTAGACCTATTTTATTGAAAAAAAATGAAACGTGCTGTTACTGTTATGGACGGATGGTCGTATGGTAAAGTGGTTAACTGTAGACCTGAAGTTACCTGGTTCGATCTCCGGTGACGACCAAGGAAAATTTTCAGGTCATGGCTAAAGTCCTCGCTATATCTCCCGTGGTGCCTCCATGGCCATTGCACTATCGGCTATGGTGGTGATGAAAGAAGGGCACCATAAAAACCGTCCCAGTAATGGTTAATAGAATCTAAGAGATTTCATCTCACCCTTACAGGGACTTCACACAATGCTGTTACATTCATCTTGCTTTTGGGTTTAAAGGAAATATAAGCGTGTCCTGGATTTTGCGGGTGTGGTAAAAAGAAATAATGAAATACTTCTATGATGTGAAAAATGTGTTCATTGAACCATGAAAACTGTTGACAGTTCCTTAATATTTATTTATTACAAACAATTTGATTAAAATTTTTTTTAGATGTTATAAGATTTGATTCTTATGTTATTGGAATCATTTCAGTCTGAAGGAGTACATATTAAAATGTTTGCTTATTAGAGGTTTCTCGATAGTTGATTGCGTTGAATAATTTATGAGTCCATGGTTGTAACGGCCATATATGTGTGTATATATATATATATATATATATATATATATATATATATATATATAACTATGTTTATGCTAAGTTGTTTGCAGAGGCTGCCTTGGGTGGGTTTGGAGTTGATTGCGTTGAATAATTTAAGAGTCCATGGTTTTAACGGAAATTGATGAAAAAGTTGGACGGGCTTCTGTAGAACAAAGTGTCGTAATAATATATCAAATTTGTCAGTGACATAATAGCACATATATATTTACACACACACACACACATATATATATATATAACTGAGTTTAGGCTTTATGTTGGCAGAGGCGGCATTTCGGTGGGTTAGGAGTGGGCGTAGCCCTTGTTGAGTAACAGCAACCAGGAGACAGATGAATATAGTTTCGTGTTTCCCAGTCTACAGTTGCCTCTGTTGATTGTCCATTTGACAGTTCGCCTCTTAGAGCTCATCCCATATCTCTCTCTCTCTCTCTCTCTCTCTCTCTCTCTCTCTCTCTCTCTCTCATAAAACAATTATAAACATACACAAACACAATTTACTGACAAATATTTTACTCTACTAGTGTATCAAATTAAACACACACACACACACACTCAATCACATACATATAGACAGACATTAACACACAACACAATAATCCTTGACATCCATCCATCCATCCAGTGGCTGATGCATTGTAATCTTTATTTCAACAGCTGCGGCTCCACCCACCCAACCAACCAACCAACCATCCTAACAACGTGCATCAGTCAGCTGGTTGCCACCTTTGCCCTGTAACTAAGTGCCCCACTAAGATAAACCTAATTCACTAACCTGAGACACAATAGTCTAAGACCAGGCACCGCTCCGGAGCCACTCACCCCCCCTCCTTCCTATTAAACTATCATCTCTACAAGTGAACAATATATCGATTCCCTTTATTTGAAAACCTGTGACTCAACGAATACGCCCACAAAAAATATTTTTTTTTAAAATAAAGTTTCATCGCAAATTATCTTGTACTGACAAAAAGCAAACTTGTGAATAGTGTAGGCTACATGTACGTAAAATTCAATAACTGTATCAACTCTGTTAAAAACAATAAAAAGCTGTTAAATGTTAAATAAAAATACGTCAATTTGTCGTGAGGTGTAATTAAGAAAAGTACAGTCTGTGTATATTGATTTAAAACATGTAATTGCTTCCTATGTTATAATGTTATGAAAATAATTTCTGTGAAATTAATGACTCAAATACAGCTCTTCCTTCTGTAGTGTGCGTCTCCCCTACTATGAGTTATTCTTTTCTACATTGCTTTTCTCTACTAAATCTTGTTAGATTGATTGAATATGGTTTGACCACATAATACATATTATAAGGTTTTGGCTCTTTTCACTTTAACGGTAAATGATGAATAGAAAATGATGAACTAATTTCAATATTTTCTTACTGTAAACTGCATTCGTTAAGTACTCAAATATGTCATTAAAAATGTATATTTTAGAAAAAAATACGAAGCTAAAACATGAAAATCCAAATAAATGCACAAGATTTCAAAAGATAGGCTATAAGTTTCTTAAAAGTAAAAAAAAAAGGTGGAAGTAGAAGACCGTTTAGCTTATTTTGAATTGTGTGCAAATGGATCTTTAAAGGGTAACCGATCTTCAAAATGGTGGAATGACGTCATCAGAAGTATTTTCCTTAACGGTTTGATTGTATTTTGACAGCCAAGAACACCAAAGTTTTAGAGTTGAAGGTTTTACTGGCAGAAGTTTACGTTTTGCACCAAGTTGAAAGTGTGATGATGTGTTTTACACGTCTGTTTGCTCGGGTGAGTTGTATTTATTGTAAATTGTACAAAAAAAACTTATTTGCTGATCGAAAGTAATGGCTTGAAATGGAACGTGAAAACTTATTGTTTTATAATTAAAAAAATAAACTTATGAAATTAATGGTTAAATGCTCGGAATGGAAAAAAAATATTCTTTATTTTTGGCTTAGTACAAATAAAGCAAGACCCTAATAGTTAACATCTAACAATTAAAAAGCACACCTCCCCCCCCCCACAAACACACCTATTAGCTCGGTTGCTGAATAAGGTCAGCTAAGAGTGATGGCGCAATAGAAAAATGGGCCCCCTTTTTGTAGTTTTAGACAGCGACAATAAGGGTTTTTGTGGGAGCCCTTTATTCCTCGGGTACCAAGGTGCGCACTTGGTGAGCCCGCCGTTAAGTTCACCTCTGTGTGCGCTGAAAAACGGAACATGGGATAACAGTTTCTATATGATTGGGAAGGAACGTACAAGATAATTTGAAATACGGATTAAAATTGTAACATGGAATGGGTGAAATTATTATCAGTTGCTTAACAGTTGAAATATTGAGATGGAATATTAAATATGTATGACCTACTTCTGGCCTCTTTAAATATAAATAAATGAGTCCAAAAAGGGGTGATACTACGTCGACAAAAAAAATTAAACTTGAAGCTATTCTCATACCACAGCAGTGGCGTTGGTGGGTGTTAAAGGGTCATTCCCTGTATGGCCTCGCAGGCATGTCTGGACAGACGATCATATTGTTTATTGATTACTAAAATTGTGACCTAATACATCTAATACATAATTGGCTAGCCTGACGTACGTACGTGTGTATAACTTCCGCGGCTAAAATTAGACTGGGGAATTTGTAAAGATGGTCAAAGGTATACAACTCAATTATAACGAGTCACTCGCCGGTCCGGGTACCGGGCCTTTGATCTAGTTACTAAATGTTCACTTTCGTTACCTAAGTAACCAGGTTACCTAGTTAAAAAGTTCCCTAAGCCCTTACGGGCCGTCGGGGCAGATGACATGTACAATTCACCCGTGTCTGTAACTACGGCTTACATATTAAAGTCAGGCACTTATTTCAAGCTGGATGAAATTGAGGGAAATTTTACCCAACTTTTATCATGACCTTGAACAATTCCCTTGGCTCTCACCGAGAGATCAAACCCGTGGCGCCTAGGTTGAAAGCCGAGCGCTGTAGACTGCTCGGCCATCCGTCCCGAGATGATAGTTGGTTCATACTTTTCACTTTCCTTGTCCTGTTAGTCAGAAAAAAAAACCTCTACTCATCCTAATTTTAAAAATCTAGGGCTCAAGATTTCAATAACAAAATTTTTATCTGGCCAATCCAGGGTTAGGTAATGACTTCAAATTTATGGCTTTTTTTTTTCCCTCGTCGACTTGATCTGATTATTGATTGCTGTTGAACTGATATGAGACGAACGTCTATGAGAGAATGGGGGGGAGGGGGTACGGGGAGTGGTATAAGTGTGGCATGAGTGTGTCATGAGTTTGGTATGAGTATGATATGATTGTGGTATGATTGTGGTATGATTGTGGTATGATTGTGGTATGATTGCGTTATAAGTGTGGTATGATTGTGGTGTGAGTGTGGAATGAGTGTGGTATGATTGTGGTCTGAGTGTGGTATGATTGTGGTCTGAGGGTGATCTAAGTGTGGTATGAGTGTGGTATGATTATGGTATGAGTGTGGTTTGATTGTGGTATAAATTTGGTATGAGTATGGTATGATTGTGGTATGATTGTGGTCTAAGTGTGGTATGAGTATGGTATAATTGTGGTCTAAGTGTGGTATGATTGTGGTATGATTGCGGTCTGAGTGTGGTATGAGAATGGTATGATTGTGGTCTGAGTGTGGTATGATTGTGGTCTGAGTGTGGTATGATTGTGGTCTGAATGTGGTATGATTGTGGTATGATTGTGGTCTGAGGGTGGTCTGAGTGTGGTATGAGTGTGGTATGATTATGGTATGAATGTGGTTTGATTGTGGTATAAATTTGGTATGAGTATGGTATGATTGTGGTATGATTGTGGTCTAAGTGTGGTATGAGTATGGTATAATTGTGGTCTAAGTGTGGGATGATTGTGGTATGATTGCGGTCTGAGTGTGGTATGATTGTGGTCTGAGGGTGGTCTAAATGTGGTATGAGTGTGTCATGAGTGTAGTATAAGTATGATATGATTGTGGTATGATTGTGGTATGATTGTGATATGAGTGTGGTATGGGTGTGGTATGAGTGTGGTATGATTGTGGTCTGAGTGTGGTATGACTGTGGTATGATTGTGGTCTGAGTGTGGTCTAAGTGTGGTATGGGTGTGGTATGATTGCGGTCTGAGTGTGGTATGATTGTGGTCTAAGTGTGGTATGAGTGTGTCATGAGTGTAGTATAAGTATGATATGATTGTGATATGAGTGTGGTATGATTGTGGTCTGAGTGTGGTATGATTGTGGTATGATTGTGGTATGGTTGTGATATGAGTGTGGTATGATTGTGGTCTGAGTGTGGTATGATTGTGGTATGATTGTGGTCTGAGTGTGGTATGATTGTGGTATGATTGTGGTCTGAATGTGGTCTACGTGTGGTATGAGTATGGTATGAGTGTGGTTTGAGTGTGCTAGGAGTGTGGTATGATTATGGTATGATTGTGGTCTGAGTGTGGTATGATTGTGGTCTGAGTGTGGTATGATTGTGGTATGATTTTGGTCTGAATGTGGTCTACGTGTGGTATGAGTATGGTATGAGTGTGGTATGAGTGTGGTATGAGTGTGGTATGATTGTGGTATGAATGCGGTATGATTGTGGTATGATTGTGGTCTAAAAGTTGTATGATGTGGTCTGAGTGTGGTATGATGTGGTCTGATTGTGGTATGATTGTGGTCTGAATGTGGTATGATGTGGTCTGAGTGTGGTCTGAGTGTGGTATGAGTGTGGTATGAGTGTGGCATGAGTGTGGTATGAGTGTGGTATGATTGTGGTATGAGTGGGGAAAGATTGTGGACTGATTGTGGTCTGAGTGTGATATCAGTGTCCTAATAGATCTTAAAGCTAAAGCAAGTTATTTGAAAAGTATTGAACGTAAGTTTAAAAAACATATTTTGTCAAAAAAAATCTCTAGTTCTGGTTCAAAACATAAAAAAAATGTATTACACCCATTTTTTTTTTCTAGTTAGCTTTTTGAACTCTGCATTCAGACATTAATAGACCCTGTATTTAGACCTGAAAATGTCTGTCTTTTATACTTTTGTTTCCGAGTTTGTGAGTTCGGAAATGTTCGTAGTTCAGTTTGAGTGATCGAACCAAGTGGTTCTCGAATTGCAGTTTCGCATCCCGACATGTAGGTCGCAGCACCAATTGTGGGTCGCATCGATAGCCGTGCAGCGCTAAATGATTTATAGTGGGCCGCCCAATATTTTTATAATTAAGAGTATAAAAGATTTAGATTGTCATTTATTTCAATATTTTACTTTTCTTTTTATAGGCCGGTCGCGAAATCAGAACAGACTTCTTTAGCCAGTCGCAAATCACAAAAGTTAAAGAATCATTGCACTAAAATTCATAGGTATTTCTCTTGCAATAATCTGAGAATCCCACCCCATAGCAATAAGAATGTTACATGTGCTAATTTTAAGGTCTATGGTCAAAATCTACACTTTAGACCAACTTGTATTTTTTTTTTTAAACTGTCAGAACATTAGCATTTTTTGCTGTTGTCTTCTATATTTAATGTATGGCCAGGTTTCTATGTCTTCTTTCTTATGAGAACATTCCCGTAGACAAAAAAAAATTAGTGAAAACGAAATTTACAGAAGTAAATTAATCCATCTGGCCATATACATCATTACGAGCCATGCCTGTTTGGTTTGATGCCAAGTGGTTTGGCCAGTTGTAATGACATGCCAGATTTCGCTGAAAACTGGACAGCCAGTATTTTCTCCTTTATTTGAACATGTCCCAGTTTTGGGTAAACATTCCTTAATGACAGGAAAGCGAATGTTGATATTTTAAGAGCATATTTCCCTTTCGATCCATTTTTATCTCAAATTATTATTTTTAAAATTCCATAGCATAATTAAATTTATTTTAAAAATCCTAATTTTTTTCTCTTAACACTGAGATCCCTAAACAATTGGAATATTATTAATGAATTATAAAGTTTTTTTTAAAGACAAACATACATACAGATTGTTTATTACAAAAAGAAGTAAACAGTGATATATATATATATATATATATATATATATATATATATATATATTAGGGCGGCTCACTTTTTAATGGAAAAAAATAAAATTGAATTTTTATCATGAGCATTTTAGTTTTCTGGTTCACTGTGATTTAAAACATGTATATACCAAATTTCACACCATTTGGGCTCCTATAAATACTGCCTCAGTGTACCTGTTATCTCGTGTTTTATGGTATTCGGCAGTTGCTGTAAATGAAAATTTTGCAAGGTTTAAAATGCTGTTATTTTAGATACAAATAACAATTATATTAAAAGGTGGAAATGTAATAGTGGCAGTTACTGCTGGGGGCAAAAACACAACTAATTATGAACGTATTGAAAAACACAATTTCTTCTTTTTAAGTTTGTGAAAGTCATGAAAGGAGGGGTTGATGTTACAACATAAATAACCGTCCCAAATAGTAAATTTACGTGGCACGCCTCTCCACGGTTTGTACTTTAAAATAAATATAATGGCCGTTTCGTGACATGCTATGAAATATCCCCAGTATTGTAGTTTTACACTATCCTGTTTCCTTGTTCTATTTTTTTTTTAATAATTTTTTTGTCAACACCTCGATTGATTTCCCTGTTGTTTTTCCCTTGTACCATGGAACTTGTGCGTGGAGAATATTAAGATTTTGATCAAATCTGTACTTTAACAAAAAATAAAACACACATTTTACATCGTTGCAATGTGATTATCGATTTTTCATTTATTGGGGTGGGGGAGTCACTTTTACAGGTATCATATGGTGTCAACAAAGAACAACATGTTTAACGACTGTATTCGATCGTGTTTACATTCAATATTGTCCCTTAATTTATGTCGGCATTCTCCAGAAAAGGGAATGTACTCTATGAAAACAATGATCATGATAGGATACGTTTAGCTGTAGACAACGAGTAGTCTCTCTTTGAACTCTATCAGTTTATTTGCGAGCTAAGACATTAGTGTCTTAGAGCAGAGGTTTTCAACCTGTGGTCCGCGGACCCCCAGGGGTCCGCGGGGAGCTTCAAAGGGGTCCGTGGGCAAGTCAATGAAATTAGGGATTTTCTCGTATAAAATATGCTTGGTTTGGTTGATTGGTTAGCTTTTAGCTAAACAAAAAATTACAAGCTATGTCAATGTTTCAGGTACAGACAACAATATGCAGAATTGAAAATTTCGCTAGCATTTGCTTATGCTACCTGAAATATGAGTGCATACTACATGTAGTTGTGTAATGTGTAGTGAGTTTTTGAGTCATGATATCTTGGTAATAATTCTTACTTGCTCAGCTCTGGCGTCACTGTTAAAACATCCGCAAGTGCGAAACCGTGTATATTGTTGATAAATAGTCTGGTTGATCGTGCTGTACTGTTTTTATAACATACTTTGGAAGGGCGGAAATGCGCCGTAGATACTGTGAGATTACTATGTCGGTCATGTTTGGAGAGAGTTTGTATTAATAGGTGACACATACCTGGGAAAAAGATGACCTGGTTAGACTGGAATACAAGCAAGGCTTAGCTCCCTTGTGTTTTCAAGAGATAAATGTTGTGATGAGCTAATTATCTACTGTCTGGTATCGTATGTATGGCGCCAAACTTCTACATGTGCTTGGTTAGTGTGACAAAGAATCAGTGTCCCAAAGTTTCTAGGTTGATCATTGTATTTACAAGAATATAGATTAAACATTGTATTTTTAAGAATATGGATCATTGGCCTTGGGTCAGGGTTGTGGGTTAATTAATTAGTTTGTCACTAAATTACACAAGTTCAGGGTTACTACTGTTTTGACTGAAATAACAGAATATCCCCAATGAGGGACGGACCAATCAGAGACAACAACATAGGTGAGAAGACGCAGTAACTATGGTCTTATAAAAGAAGTTAGCAGATCTTTTGATAGGTATAGAGATTGGAAGAGAGAAAGAGAGGGGAGTAGGAGAACAGAGTGTTACAGACATACACTTCGACGAAAATAGGCAGCCCACAGGATAGAGTAGTGATGTTTCAGTGAATATGTATCTTGGATTGTATAGTTTCATGCTAATTATATTTTGAAATTATATTTTGTTTAATCGTCATATAAAGTACATGAATAGGTCTTGGCAGTTTAAATCATTTATTTGTGATGTCTGTGAATAATTACACGCTTAGAAAAAGTGTCAATCGCTTCCAGAGAAGTGAAGACAGACACTTATCATCACAATAACGCACAAAGTATAACTAATAATACGAATATTAATGACACCTAGTAGCATGAATACATTTGTGAAGAGGAAAACTGACCAGAACCTGGAAGATTCTGATTATCAAGCAGCCAAAGATGAACGAAAAAGAAAGCGATGCAAGTATAATCCAGAATATAGCCTATTTAACTGGCTGCGAACAAGAACCATTGGTCGAATTGTCGTCCGACAGGACACTGCGCTTGCAGTTCAGCAGACTGCCACTGTTGTCGTTCTGGCTAACATGTTTCCAGGAGTACTCGCTGCTGTCAGACAAAGCCATCAATGTCCTGCTACAATTTTCTACGACGTACTTGTGCAAAACTGCATTCTCTGCTGTTACTGCGGTGAAGACCAAGTACAGGTCCAGACTGGACATAGAACATGAAATACGCATATGTTTATTACGCATACCACCATGTTTGGACAAAATCTGTAGTGCAAAACAGGCAAAGCCTTCCCTCTGAACAGTGGACTGTGTAACAGGCATACCAGTGGAATAAATACTCGGTGAGTGTTATTTGGATAGATAGCTATTCCCGTATTTAAAATGACTTTTACATGATGTTCGTTTAACTTAGGCTAGGCCTACCGTTTATCAGAATTTAAGTAGGTTACATCCGTGAACTTAATAATACATATTAGGGGCCAACCTCAGGTACGAAAAGTCGAAGCCATGGTGCCTTGGGCTCTGGGGGTCCGTCACCCGAACTTGGTATGTCTGTGGGGTCCGCAGGTTAAAAAAGGTTGAAAACCTCTGTCTTAGA
>JAGDYQ010000130.1:2376095-2395618 GCA_021962125.1 Bulinus truncatus | reverse complement strand
TTATTAGTGGATTCAAATTAATGTTAACGATGTGCATTTGAAATCTACGCCGTAATAGACTTACAGGTAAATGGAGAATGATACGGATGGTCGTGTGGTAAAGCGCTCGACTTTCGACCTGAGGGGTCCATGGTTCGGTCTCTGGTGAGGACCAAAGGATTTATCAGGTCATGGTTAAAGTCCACCGTTATATCTCCCGGGGTGCCTCCATGGCCATAGCACTATCGGCACTCCCGTCCCATTAGTGATTTATAGGACCCAAGAGATTTCATCTCATCCTTACAGGGACTTCATACACATTCTGACCTTTCCACCTGAAAGTTCCTAATTATATTGACTAAACATTCGGTATAGCAAGGAATCACTGATGTGCCCATTGTTAAAGTATTTAAAACGGTAGTTGACGGTCTAGAACAGTCTTAAACTTTTGTTTCTTTCATTTCATTTATTTCAGGATGTGGAGAAGTGATGGTCTACTACAACAATGAGACCACGGTGACCATCGTCCTGTGTGACAACGGACTGGTGGACGACGAGCAGCTGATCTACGTCATGTACCAGCTCCTGGTCACGTTCGTCATACCCATCCTGGTCCTGTTCTCTGCTACGTGTTCGTCATCCACGCCCTCTGGCTGTCCTCGCGCAAACTCATGCAGATGACGTCACACGACAGGCGAGTGACAATTTTTAATAATATGTAAAAGCGATTTGCTTGGTTCTGCGTATAAATCGAAAGTAAAGAATTAATATAACAGTAATCCCGTTAAAAATACAGAAATGAAAAAAATCGGATCTGCCCAAAACCAAAAAAACAACCCTAGCCTACCGATCAAACCTAAGGGGATATAACTCTATGTAAGGCTTTGCAGGTACAGTTAGTAATAATAGTAATATAAAAAAAAACAAAGATGAATAAGATGCATGTTTTATATTATATATGGCCTATACAAAACAAAAATAATGTTCTACTGAAAAAAACCCAGATGCCATTACTAAAATTAACTCTAAAAAAAAAACAGCTCATAGAAACATGAGGTCAACCTCGCTGCGATAACCAGAGCCGTGTTTAGGTATTTGGGGGCCCTGGGGAAAAAGACTTCATTCATTATGTATACAACTATAAATAGATTTGTGGCTTGATTACTACTCCCCCCCACACCTCCCACCCCCGATAATAATAAAAAAAAAAAAGCCTGGATCCCCCTTTCCCCCCCCCCCCGCAATTATATTTACAGTACCCCCTACTCGAAAATGATATATTTATTTAATTTATAAAAAAAAGATTAGACCAAATGTATTTTACTTAAAAAGACTTCTCAGGTACCCCCTCCTCCCCCTTCCCCATAGGATTATAGCTAAAACCGCACGACCCTTTACCCATCCACCCCTTCTTAGAGAATTTGTTGGTTAGTTGATTGATGTGTAGGTGAATAGAGAGATACATGGCCTTCTTTACCTCCCAGATGTATTTCATCCTCAGTGGATTAACTAGTTCCCCCGAAGGGAAATTCTTGGATAAATATACCGGTAATAGTAGACTTTTTTTATCATTTTTCTTCGATCGAAGTAGTCCCACTTTTTAAAGAACATGTTTTTGATGCACTAAAACCTTGCGAAGGACTTAGTGAGACTTTTGAATTTTTTTCAAAATTTTATTTTTCTCCTTTTTTAAAAAAAATCCAACTTTGACAGCACCTACAGTACTGTATCCACCGTGGAAGAGGCCGGAAATAACGGTGCCGGTCACCAACGAAGTCACCGCCCATGCGCAGTCCCCCTTGCCCGCAGCGTCACTGCCACATCCGGTCCCGGAGGAGCATGTTAAACAAAGCCACCCGTGAACACAGCGCTGAGGTGTTCCGTGCCAGAAAAACAGGTAACAGCAAGTGTGTGTGTGTGTGTGTGAGTGCGTGTGAGGGAAACGGGCAGGTGGGTGGCATAGGGGGGAGGAAGGAGAGGAATGAAAAAGGTGCCAACCTCCAAACTGCCCTAGAATTTTTGTTTTGTTTTGTACCTTGTCAAGACCAGGTGATAAAATAGAGTGTTTTCTGTTACCTCGTTTCTTGTCCTCCACTAAAATAAACAAACAGAAATCTTTTAATGGGGGGGGGGGGGAGGGGGGAATGGGTAATTTTCTTATCGTTATTTGTTATCTTTTTCATGTTCCCCGGGAGGGGGGGAATTCCGATTGTGAGCTCATGGACCAAACTTGCACAAAGTTGGCATCTAGGCTAGACTTGGAGACGGGCCTGGGGGGCTGGTTTTTTTGTTTCTCTACAGTCTTATTTGTTTTTTGCAGCTTTTTTGACTGACTTGTTGACGGCGGCTATGTCAGAACACCCCCCCCTCGCTCCCCCTTTCCTAAGATGGAAGCGATGAAAGTCAAAGTACACAGTAGGGCCTATGGACGGAAACATTGGGCGCCTCACGGGCCACTAAATTAGTGGGCCTTTATTTCCACGGAGTCTCACGAGTCTATTTCCGCGGACTAAAAAATTTCAGTCTATTTCCGCGGACTAAAAAATTTCAGTCTATTTCCGCGGACTAAAAAATTCCAGGCTATTTCCGCGCACTAAAAAATTCCATTCTAATTCCGCGAATACTAAGTCTAGCAACCTGCTACCCGTGTACCAGTTTTATAATGTGAGTGAATGACCGACACCACAGGGATGTTGAGAAAACTGTGGAACATGTGCTTTTTGATTGACCCGGGTTAGCGGGACCCAAGGTGGACTATTCGGCTAGCTGGCTTGCCATTTGGCTATGCGGCAGGTCCCATTCAGCTGAGAAACACAGCGAGTTTGATCTCAAGGGCTCTAGGAAACTAAAGTCTCAGCTCGCAGAGAAACTGATTGAGTTCAAAGAGAGACTACTCGTTGTCTACCCCTAAACGTATCCTATCATGTTCATTGTTTTCATAGAGTACATTCCCTTTTCTGGAGAATGCCGACATAAATTAAGGGACAATATTGAATGTAAACACGATCGAATACAGTCGTTAAACATGTTGTTCTTTGTTGACACCATACGATACCTGTAAAAGTGACTTCCCCCCCAATAAATGAAAAATCGATAATCACATTACAACGATGTAAAATGTGTGTTTTATTTTTTGTTAAAGTACAGATTTGATCAAAGTCTTAATAATCTCCACGCACAAGTTCCATGGTACAAGGGAAAAACAACAGGGAAATCAATCGAAGTGTTGAAAAAAAACAACTTGTATTAAACAAAAATAGAACAAGGAAACAGGATAGTGCAAAACTACAATACTGAGGATATTTCATAGCATGTCACGAACCGGCCATTATATTTATTTTAAAGTATAAACCGTGCCGAGTCGTGCCACGTATATTTATTTTTTGGGACGGTTATTTATGTTGTAACACCACCACCCTCCTTTCATGACTTTCACAAACTTAAAAAGAAGAAATTGTGTTTTTCAATACGTTCATAATTTTTTGTGTTTTTGCCCCCCAACAGTAACTGCCACTATTACATTTCCACCTTTTAATATAATTGTTATTTGTATCTAAAATAACAGCATTTTAAACCTTGCAAAATTTTCATTTACTGCAACTGCCGAATACCATAAAACACGAGATAACAGGTAGACTGAGGCAGCATTTATAGGAGCCAAAATGGTGTGAAATTTGGTATATACATGTTTTAAATCACAGTGAACCAGAAAACTAAAATTATCGTGATAAAAATTCAATTATATTTTTTTCCATTATAAAGCGAGCCACCCTAATATATATATATATATATATATATATATATATATATATATATATATATATATATATATATATATATATCACTGTTTACTTCTTTTTGTAATAAACATCCTGTATGTATGTTTGTCTTTAAAAAACTTTATAATTAATTAATTAATAATATTCCAATTGTTTAGGGATCTCTGTGTTAAGAGAAAAAATTTAGGATTTTTAAAATAAATTTAATTATGCTATGGAATTTTAAAAATAATAATTTGAGATAAAAATGGATCGAAAGGGAAATATGCTCTTAAAATATCAACATTCGCTTTCCTGTCATTAAGGGATGTTTACCCGAAACGGCACATGTTCAAATAAAGAAGAAAATACTGGCTGTCCAGTTTCCAGCGCAATCTGGCATGTCATTACAACTGGCCAAACCACTTGGCATCAAACCAAACAGCCATGGCTCGTGATGATGTATCTGGCCAGATGGATTAATTTACTTCTGTATTTGTTTCACTAAATTTTTTTTGTCTACGGGAATGTTCTCATAAGAAAGAAGTCATAGAAACCTGGCCATACATTAAATATAGAAAACAACAACAAAATAATGCTAATGTTCTGACAGTTTAAAAAAAAATTACAAGTTGGTCTAAAATGTAAATTTTGACCATAGACCTTAAAATTAACACATGTAGCATTCTTATTGCTATGGGGTGGGATTCCCAGAATATTGCAAGAGAAATATCTATGAATTTTAGTACAATGATTCATCAACTTTTGTGATTTGCGACGGGTTAAAGAATTCTGTTCTGATTTCGCGACCGGCCTATAAAAAGAAAAAGTAAAATGTCGAAATAAATGACAATCTGAATCAATTATACTCTTAATTATAAAAAATATTGGGCGGCCCACTTTAAATCATTTAGCGCTGCGCGGCTATCGATGCGACCCACCATTGGTGCTGCGACCTACAGGTGGGGATGCGAAACTGCAATTCGAGAACCAGTTGGTTCGATCAATCAAACTGAACTACGAACATTGCCGAACGCACAAACTCGGAAACAAAAATAATAAAAGACAGACATTTTCAGGTCTAAATAAAGGGTCTATTAATGTCTGAATGCCGAGTTCAAAAAGCTAAATAGAAAAATGGAATGGGTGTAATACATTTTTTTTATGTTTTGAACCAGAACTAGAGATTTTTTTTTTTACAAAATATATTTTTTAAACTTACGTTCAATACATTTCAAATAACTTGCTTCAGCTTTAAGATCTATTAGGACACTGATATCACACTCAGACCACAATGAGACCACAATCTTTCCACACTCAGTCTAAAATCATACTACAATCATACCACAATCATACCACACTCATACCACACTCAGACCACAATCATACCATACTCATACCAAATTTATACCACACTCAAACCACACTCATACCATAATCATACCCTACTCAGACACACTCATACCACACTCATACCACACTCAGACCACAATCATACCACAATCATACCACACTCAGACCACACTCATACCAAACTCAGACCACAATCATACCACAATCATACCACACTCATACAACATATATACCATACTCATACCACACTCATAACCACACTAATACCACACTCACACCACAATCATACCATACTAATACCACATTCATATCACACTCAATCCACAGTCATACCATAATCATACCATACTCAGACCACACTCATACCACACTCATACCACACTTAGACCACACTCAGTCCAAAATCATACCACAATCATACCACAATCATACCACACTCATACCACACTCAGACTCAATCATACCATACTCATACCAAATTTATACCACATTCAAACCACACTTATACCATAATCATACCCTACTCAGACACACTCATACCACACTCATACCACACTCAGACCACAATCATACAACACTCAGACCACACTCATACCAAACTCAGACCGAAATCATACCACAATCATACCACACTCATACCACATATATACCATACTCATACCACACTCAGACCACACTCATACCACACTTAGACCACCCTCAGACCACAATCATACCACAATCATACCACATTCGGACCACAATCATACCACACTGAGACCACAATCATACCACACTCATACCACACTCAGACCACAATCATACCATACTCATACCAAATTTATACCACACTCAAACCACACTCATACCATAATTATACCCTACTCAGACACACTCATACCACACTCATACCACACTCAGACCACAATCATACAACACTCAGACCACACTCATACCAAACTTAGACCGAAATCATACAACAATCATACCACACTCATACCACATATATACCATACTCATACCACACTCAGACCACACTCATACCACACTTAGACCACCTTCAGACCACAATCATACCACAATCATACCACATTCAGACCAGAATCACACCACACTCAGACCACAATCATACCACACTCAGACCACAATCATACCACACTCATACCACACTCATACCACATATATACCATACTCATACCACACTCAGACCACACTCATACCACACTTAGACCACCCTCAGACCACAATCATACCACAATCATACCACATTCGGACCACAATCATACCACACTGAGACCACAATCATACCACACTCATACCACACTCAGACCACAATCATACCATACTCATACCAAATTTATACCACACTCAAACCACACTCATACCATAATTATACCCTACTCAGACACACTCATACCACACTCATACCACACTCAGACCACAATCATACAACACTCAGACCACACTCATACCAAACTTAGACCGAAATCATACAACAATCATACCACACTCATACCACATATATACCATACTCATACCACACTCAGACCACACTCATACCACACTTAGACCACCTTCAGACCACAATCATACCACAATCATACCACATTCAGACCAGAATCACACCACACTCAGACCACAATCATACCACACTCAGACCACAATCATACCACACTCATACCACACTCATACCACAATCATATCACACTCATATCACAATCATACCACAATCATATAATACTCATACCACACTTATGACACACTCATGCCACACTTATACCACTCCCCTACCCCCCCCCCCATTCTCTCATAGACGTTCGTCTCATATCAATCCAACAGCAATCAATAATCAGATCAAGTCGACCAGGGAAAAAAAAAGCCATAAATTTGAAGTCAATATCTAACCCTGGATTGGCCAGATAAAAATTGTTATTAAAATCTTGAGCCCTGAAATTTTGAAAATTAGGATGAGTGGAGTTGTTTTTTTTTTGGTCTGACGTCATAAACTGGACAAGGAAAGTGAAAAGTATGAACCAACTATCATCTCGGGACGGATGGCCAAGCAGTCTATCTACAGCGCTCGGCTGTCAACCTTTGCGCCATGGGTTTGATCTCTCGGTGAGAGCCAAGGGAATGGTTCAAGGTAAGGGTAAAGTTGGGTAAAAATTCCCTCAAGTTCATCCAGCTTGAAATAAGTGCCTGACTTTAATATGCCGTGGTAACAAATACGGATGAATTGTTCATGCCATCTGCTCCGACGGCCCCTGAGGGCTTAGGGAACTTTTTAACTGGGTAACCTGGTTACTTAGGTAACAAAAGTGAATATTTAGTAACTAGATCAAAGGCCCGGTACCCGGACCGGCGAGTAACTCGTTATAATTGAGTTGCATCCCTTTGACCATCTTTACAAATTCCCCAGTCTAATTTTAGCCGCGGAAGGTATACACACGTACGTACGCCAGGCTAGCCGATTATGTATTAGATGACAGGGGTAATAGGTCACAATTTTAGTAATCAATATGATTGTCTGTCCAGACATGCCCGCTAGGTCATACAGGGACTGACCCTTTAACACCCACCAACGCCACTGCTGTGGTATGACAATAGCTTCAAGTTTAATTTGTTTTGTCAACGTATTATCACCCTTGTTTTGGACTCATTTATTTATATTTAAAAAGGCAATAAGTAGGTCATACATATTTTATATCCCATCTCAATATTTCAATTGTAAAGCAACTGATATTGAATTTCAACCATTCTATGTTACACTTTTAGTCCAAATTTCAAATTATCTTGTACGTTCCTTTCCAATCATTTAGAAACTGTTATCCCATGTTCCGTTTTTCAGCGCACACAGAGGTGGACTTAACGGCGGGTTCACCAAGTGCGCACCTGGGTACCCAAGGAATAAAGGGCTCCCACAAAACCCTTATTGTCGCTGTCTAAACCTACAAAGATGGGGCCCATCATTCTATGGCGCCAGCACTCTTTGCCTAATAAAATTCAGCAACTGAGCTAATAGGTGAGGGAGACGGGAGGGGTGCCTTTTAATTGTCAGGTGTTAACTATTAGGACCTTGCATTACTTGTACTAAGCCAAAAATAAAGATTTTTTTTTTCCTTTCCGAGCATTTAACCATTAATTTCATAAGTTTTTTTTTTTGTTAATTATAAAACATTAAGTTTTCACGTTCCATTTCAAGCCATTACTTTCGATCAGCAAATAAGTTAAACATTTTTTTGTACAATTTAAAAAAAAAATACGAGCACACAGACGTGTTAATACATCATCACACTTTCAACTTGGTGCTAAAACGTAAACCTTTGCCCAGTAAAACCTTCAACTCTAGAACTTTGGTGTTCTTGGCTGTCAAAATACAATCTAACTGAAAAATGAATACTTCTGATGACGTCATTCCACCATTTTGAAGATCGGTTACCCTTTAAAGATCCATTTGTACACAATTCAAAATAAGCTAAACGGTCTTCTACTTCCACCTTTTTTTTTTACTTTTAAGAAACTTACAGCCTATCTTTTGAAGTCTTGTGTATTTATTTGGAGTTTCATGTTTTAGCTTCGTATTTTTTTCTAAAATATACATTTTGTGTGACATATTTGATTACTTACGAATGCAGCTTACAGTAGGAAAATAGTGAAATTATTTCAAGATAATTTCTATTCATCATTTACCTTTAAAGTGAAAAGAGCCAAAATCTTATAATATGTATTATGAGGTCAAACCATATTCAATCTAACAAGATTTAGTGGAGAAAAGCAATGTAGAAAAGAATAACTGATAGTATTGGAGACGCACACAACAGAAGGAAGAGCTACATTTGAGTCATTAATTTCCCACAGAAAATATTTGTATAACATTATGACATAGGAAGCAATTACATGTTTTAATCAATATACACAGACTGTTCTTGCTTTAATTACTGTACACCTCAGGACAAATTGTTGTATTTTTATTTAACATTTAACAGATATTTATTGTTTTTAACAGAAAAAATAAAATGAAAAAAAAAAACTTTGTACGGAAGTTGGTACAGTTATTGTATTTTACGTACATGTACACTATTCACAAGTTTACTTTTTCCGCCAGTACAAGACAATTTGCGATGAAACTTCATTAAAAAAAACAAAAAAACAATCTATTGTTCTTTGTGGGCGTATTGGTTGAGTCAGAGGTTTTCAAATAAAGGGAATCGATATATTGTTCACTTCTAGAGAGGATAGTTTAATAGGAAGGAGGGTGAGGGGGGTTGAGTGGTTCTAGAGCGGTGCCTGGTCTTAGACTATTGCTCGTCAGGTGAGTTAGGTTTATCTTAGTGGGGCACTTGGTTACACGGCGAAGGTGGCAACCAGATGACTGATGCACGTTGTTGGGATGGTTGGTTGGTTGGGTGGGTGGGTGGAGCCGCAGCTGTTGAAATAAAGATTACAATGCATTAGCCACTGGATGGATGGATGGATGGATGTCAAGGATTATTGTGTTGTGTGTTACTGTCTGTCTATGTGTGTGTGATTGAATGTATGTGTGTGTGTGTGTGTGTTTAATTTGATATACTAGTAGAGTAAAATATTTGTCAGTAAATTGTGTTTGTGTATGTTTATAATTATTTTATTAGAGAGAGAGAGAGAGAGAGAAAGAGAGAGAGAGAGAGAGAGAGAGAGAGAGAGAGAGAGAGAGAGAGAGAGAGATGGGATGAGCTCTAAGAGGCGAACTGTCAAATGGACAATCAACAGAGACAACTGTAGACTGGGAAACATGAAACTATATTCATCTGTCTCCTGGTTACTGTTACTCAACAAGGGCTACGCCCACTCCTAACCCAACCAAATGCCGCCTCTGCCAACATAAAGCCTAAACTCAGTTTTATATATATATATATATATATATATATATATAAAGACTTGCCATACGTCCCGGTTTCACCGGGACAGCCCCGGATATACTGGGTTGTCCCGGTGTCCCGCCCGGTTGTTGAAATTGTCCCGGTTTAGATTCAGGGCACAGTTTCTTGGAAATAATTGAGCAAAATTATTAGATCAGAGAATGATTAATCTGCTATTGTGTGATCAGTAACATTTTGGTAAATAACACAGTAATACAAATTTACAGAAGTGAAAAATACGAGTGGTACAACAAGTAGAAAACTGTTTTGTTTTGTAAAAATATCATGTTTGTGTACCATTATGAATAAAATAACAAAGATTATCTATTCTATATTTTAAGTGTTTTTTTACGTTACTGTTTTCATACCCCCCCCCCCCCCCGAAACCGACTTCCCTAAACGTAAAGTAAAAAAGACAGAACTGTCCCGGTTGGTCCGTGAAAAAATATGGCAACCCTATATATATATATATATATATATATATATATATATATATATATATATATATATATATTTGTGTGTGTGTGTGTATATATATATATGTTATTATGTCACTGACAAATTTGATATATTATTACGACACTTTGTTCTACAGAAGCCCGACCAACTTTTTCATCAATTTCCGTTAAAACCATGGACTCTTAAATTATTCAACGCAATCAACTCCAAACCCACCCAATGCAGCCTCTGCAAACAACTTAGCATACACATAGTTATATATATATATATATATATATATATATATATATATATATATACATATATGGCCGTTACAACCATGGACTCATAAATTATTCAACGCAATCAACTATCGAGAAACCTCTAATAAGCAAACATTTTAACATGTACTCCTTCAGACTAAAATGATTCAAATAACATACGAATCAACTCTTATAACGTCTAAAAAAGGATAAATCAATTTGTGTGTCATAAATAAATATTAAGGAACTGTCAACAGTTTGCATGGTTCAGTGAACACATTTTTTCACCTCATAGAAGTATTTTATTATTTCTTTTTACCACACCTGACAAATCCACGACACGCTTATATTTCTTTTAAACCCAAAAGCAAGATGAATATAACAGCAATGTGTGAAGTCCCTGTAAGGATGAGATGAAATCTCTTAGATTCTATTAACCACTAATGGGACCGTTTTTATGGTGCCCTTCTTTCATAACCACCATAGCCGATAGTGCAGTGGCCATGGAGGCACCACGGGAGATA
Organism: Bulinus truncatus; assembly: GCA_021962125.1. NCBI lineage: Eukaryota > Metazoa > Mollusca > Gastropoda > Planorbidae > Bulinus > Bulinus truncatus. The sequence continues at coordinate 2,384,426 of JAGDYQ010000130.1, read as the reverse complement.
TAGCGAGGACTTTAGCCATGACCTGGAAATTTTCCTTGGTCGTCACCTGGGATCGAGCCAGGTACCTTCAGGACGACAGTCGACCACTTTACCATACGACCATCCGTCCATAACAATAACAGCACGTTTCATTTTTTTTTCAATAAAATAGGTCCAGAAATATACATAAAAGGATGAGAAACGTTTTCATGATTTAATTTTGTCTTAAACAAATGTCTAAAGTCGTCTCAAACGAAATGTCTAATGTCGTCTCAAACGAAATGTCTATTGTCGTCTCAAACGAAATGTCTAATGTCGTCTCAAACGAAATGTCTAATGTCGTCTCAAACGAAGTGTCTAATGTCTTCTCGAACAAATGTCTAATGTCGTCTCAAAAAATGTCTAATGTCGTCTCAAACAAAATGTCTATTGTCGTCTCAAACGAAATGTCTAATGTCGTCTCAAACAAAATGTCTAATGTCGTCTCAAACAAAATGTCTACAAACATTGTCATCTTTTATTCAGTTTTTCCATGGATAAACTTGTATTGTGTAAAGCGATCCATTTTGTTTTAGTGACTGTACCAAAATAAATATAAATCTCACATCCAGTTCACATTATATTTTCTGGTCTGAACATCGTAGGTCCGTTCTTAGCCGTAGGCAAATGTTTTGCTGAAAGAGTTTTGTACATTCCTAACATTTACGTTTTATAAATATAAAAATGACCGAATGTGCATCAATTAATGATGATACGTCTCAATACAGATGAAATAATTAGTAATCATCGACCTGAGAGACCTGGGTTCGATCTTTGGTGAGGCCCATGGAATTTTTCCAAGTGAAATTTGGTGCAAATTCGTCCAACAAGTCCACCCAGCTTTAAATGGGTACCTGACTTAAGTTGGGGAAGTAAAGGCGGCTGGGCGTTGTGCTAACCACACAATCCCTTCATATGCCGAGGTTATAGAAACAGATGAATTCTACACTTCATTTGCCCCGATGACGCATCAGGGCTATGGGAACTTTACTTTTATTACTATTGATAAAAAGTTTTTATAGCATTGAAATATAGTTTGGTTTAGTCCACTTCCCCCCCTCCCCCCACCACCCAAGAATGTCTAGGTAAGAAGGAAATAAAATGTATAAAATGGAAATTGTAAAAACTAAATCACGTTTTTTGCAAGCTTTCTAAAAACAATTTTTTTTTCCATTAAAAAAAATATTCATATGTTTGAGGAATGCCGTAAAAATCTGGTCATTGCCAGAAACAAAAATTTGAAAGTTCACGTGCATGACACACCTACAGGAAGTGATCACGGAGCTACAGGTACACGGACCAGACATACAAATTCTTCTAGACCTACCACAGTGTTGGTTCAGCCGTACAAATAATCCAGTTTATGCTTGGTGGTCTTGAGTAGTCACCTGTTTAAACTGGGTGGGTTTTTTTGTCCCTCACCCTGGGGCTACATTTCCCCTATGGTTTCACCCTAGAAATGTTTTTTTTTAAGCTCAATAACATTTCACATGCTGAAATTTTGGCAACCTGTTTTTTAGACATTACTACATTAGTTTACAGTATTTATCGTGATTAGTGGCAAGCAGTAATACAATTTAAGCAAGTCTAAAGGATGAACCCATCTTATGAAGTCACTTTGGCGGTGGGGAAAGAAGGGTTCGAGTTATTTGATATACAATAGGTTGATCGATATAAAAAAAAGGTTAGCTTTGACAAGCAGAGCAAGTAATGGGTCACTGAGCTTGACCATTGACCCATATGACCCATCAAGTTCTTGACCCAAACCCATCATGACCCATGACCCATGACCCACTGAATGTTGTTATTTTCAAGATGGCGGCAGTCGCCATAGAAACCATTTTGAAATTTAAAAAATCGCTCGACAACGAGTTTTTTTTTTTAGGGTCTGGCGGAGACTAAAGATGGGTCGTGGATCAGGGAATATTGACCCATGTGACCCATCCAATTTGGTGACCCATTTGACCCATTAACCCATGACCCATTGACCCATTACTTGCTCTGTTGAGAAGACGAAAAAAAAAGGGGTGGGGGGAGGGGGAGGGCTCGATGCTCTTGGTTCTAAATCAGATTTCGTGCAAAAAAAAAGTTCGAAAATAAAAACAAACAGCAACAAGAAATATTGTTTTTTCTCTTCATGATATTTTCAAACTTTTTTTTTAACTTAAAGTAGCTTCTTCATGTTCTATTAAATGTAATTTATTTCTTAAAAATAACAATTTAAAATGTCATGGGAAAGCTGTGACATGAAATTTAACAATCTTTCATTGTGAGAAATATTTTGTACATTAATCCTAGAATATTGTGTACATTTATCCAGGAATTTCGTGTACATTAATTAATGCTGGAATATTGTGTACATTAATCCTGGAATTTCGTGCTCATTAATCCTGGAATATTGTGTACATTAATGCTGGAATATTGTGTACATTAATGCTGGAATATTGTGTACATTAATGCTGGAATATTGTGTACATTAATGTTGGAATTTTCTTCAAAGAGAAGAATGTGGACATGTTCTATTTTTAGAGCTTGTTTATCTTGATTTCACTTTCTGTTCCAGCCACAGCAGTTCTGAGGTATTTTGGCGCCTTTGGCAGAGACTTCTAGAGATGTATTTGGAGGTAGAGGGGTTTGGGGGAAGGGGGGGTAGGGATAGACTTCCAGACAGTGACGTAAATAGCGTTGATGCCGCCCGGGGCGGAGTCTAAAAGCGCCACCTTCCTTTTCAAAATTTAAACGTCAATAGAGTCGAACACCTAGGTAACCGGATTTAATATATTCAATTGTCCTAGAATACAAGGATGCTTCAAAATAATTCGAACGTCCGGCGTATTTGTTGTTGTTGTTGTTTTTAGTCCTTTCCCTTGTGATCATACCATCTTTATGACATCTTTATGGCATCTTATAACATCTTTATTTCATCTTATGGCATCTTTATGACAACTTAATACATCTGTATGTCATCTTAGGCCATCTTTATGACATCTTAATACATCTTTATGCCATCTTATGCCATCTTTATGACATTTTAATATATCCTTATGTCACCTCATGCCATCTTTATGACATCTTAATGCATCTTTATGCCATATTATAACATCTTTATGTCATCTTATGCCGTCTTATTGACATCTTAATGCATCTTTATGTCATCTGATGCCATCTTTATGACATCTTAATACATTTTTATGTCATCTTATGACATCTTTATGACATCGTATGTCATCTTTATGCCAATTTAGAATTTCTCTGTATAGGATCTGGTATATTCCCACGCCTGAGAATTCCAGTGATTGGATATATGTTTTGTTACCTAATGGAAGCATAACCCAATGTTTGTTTTTAGAACTCTCATATGACACTCACCCTGGGCCCGCATGCGACACTCACCCTGGGCCCCGCATGTGACAATAACCGTGGGCCCCGCATGTAACACTCACCCTGGGCCCAGCCTGTGACACTCACCCTGGGCCCCGCATGTGACACTCACCCTGGGCCCCGCAAGTGACACTCACCCTGGGCCCCGCATGTGACACTCACCCTGGGCTCCGCATGTGGCACTCACCTTAGGCCCCGAATGTGACACTCATCCTGGGCCCCGCATGAGGCACTCACCTTGGGCCGCGCATGTGACACTCACCCTGGGCCCCGCATGTGACACTCACCCTGGGCCCCGCATGTGGCACTCACCCTAGGCCCCGCATGAGGCACTCACCTTAGGCCCCGAATGTGACACTCAACTTGGGCCCCGCATGCGACACTCACCCTGGGCCCCACATGTGACACTCACCCTGGGCCCCGCATGTGACACTCACCCTGGGCCCCGCATGTGACACTCACCCTGGGCCCCGCATGTGACACTCACATTGGGCCGCGCATGTGACACTCACCCTGGGCCTCGCATGTGACACTCACCTTGGGCCGCTCATGTGACACTCACCCTTGTCCCCGCATGCGACAATCACCCTGGGCCCCGCATGTGACACTCACCCTGGGTTCCGCATGTGACACTCACCTTGGGCCGCGCATGTGACACTCACCCTTGTCCCCGCATGTGACACTCACCCTGGGCCCCGCATGTGCCACTCACCCTCTCATATGACACTCACCCTGGGCCCCGCATGTAACACTCACCCTGGGCCCAGCCTGTGACACTCACCCTGGGCCCCGCATGTGGCACTCACCCTGGGCCCCGCATGTGGCACTCGCCCTAGACGAAAAAAAAATGTTATGGGGAAACAAATAACAGATAAGAATTGTAAATTTTTTTTTTCCCTTTTGGTTTAACAAACAGGTCATCAAGATGCTGATAGCTATAGTCGTGGCGTTCCTTCTGTGCTGGGGTCCGAAACTCTTCTTGACCGTACTCATGAAACTCCGCTACGCATGGCTGTATGATCCACCAGCTGTAAACGCTAAGGTAAGCATGGCTGTATGATCCACCAGCTATAAACGCTATGGTAAGCATGGCTGTATGAACCAACAGCTTTAAACGCTAAGGTAAGCATGGCTGTATGATCCACCAGCTGTAAACGCTAAAGTAAGCCTGGCTGTATGATCCAACAGCTGTAAACGCTAAGGTAAGCATGGCATATGATCCAACAGTGTAAACGCTAAGGCAAGCATGTCCGTATGATCCAACAGCTGTAAACGCTAAGGTAAGCAATTATCAAATAAAGAAAATAAAAAAGACATTGCAAGAAAAAAAAAAACAGATTAAGTTCAACTTAATACAAATCTTCTCTATGAAAGTATTTGCAGGATATTTAAAGTAAAATTATAACACTTGTGAATTTCAGTTTGTTTAAGCATGTAAACAGCATTTCATGAATGACGTTATCAAATGTAGGTTTAGAGTTGAGAGACTTTCAGAAAAAATATATTTAAAAAAAACAACATAATTCTAACACATTTAATATAACCAGACAATGTTCAAAATGAACCATTTATAACACTTAGTCTTGTAAACTGTTCCTGAGCTTGTTTGAACATAAAACATAAAGTCAGATAATAGATCCGTTATGCGTGGTTTAATCAATACGCTTTTAGAAGAGCTGATATGTGATCATATAATTTACACGTGCAGAAATATACCATTATCAGTCTTTTGCCTTGAAACTGTCTAATTCATTAGTTTATTCCACAGTATTCCGCCATATGAACATCGAATTCATACTGTCTTTGTATTCCACAGATAGTCGCCAACCTTTTGACACCAGTCCCTGTAAGAATGAGATGTTTATCTTTCAGATCATGAAAAATTCCCTTGGTGCTCACCGAAGATCGAACCCGAAACCCTCGGGTAGACAGTCCAGCACTTTACCGCGCGCCCATGTGTCATGACTAAAGCTCTCTTCACGTCTCCCAAAGTGACGTCATGGTCATTGCACTGTCGGCTACGGTGTGGATGAAAGAAGGGCACCGTTAAAACTGTCAAATAGTTGAATAGATAAGCATCTCATCCTTGCAGGAACTTCACAGATCTCCAGCCATATTGCCATCTAATTCACACGATCTCTCTATTCCACAGATAGTCATCAATCTACTGCCGTACGTTCATTCCTGCATCAACCCCGTCATCTACGGTTTCATGTCCAAAAGTTTCCGCACCCGCATGAAATGCGCATGCCGCTCTTTCGTCTGCCGCAGGACCCACCCCAGCGCGGTGATGGGGAAACGCCTTCTCAGCGGCTCCGACCTGGAGCTGGACACACGCTCCACCAACGGGACGGTGCACACGAAGATCAGCCTGCGGCAGGGGAGCAGCAGCCACTCTGACACCTGACGCCAGGCGAGCTGTTTCAGCTGGTTCTTCTGCTGTTGCTGCTGCTGCTGCTTCGGCTGCGGCCTGTTCAAAAACAGCGACAGCTTCTTCGGTCACCACGTGAACGTCGCGCCGCAGGCGGAGATGAAGATCCGCCGGAATTACAACAACGACGGGGGGCCGGAGCAGCACGCGCTTGAGATGCTAGAGAGTGTCAAGAAAGGGAGAAACGGAATCAGACGTCCCGATGCCAGGGAGGACAGTGACGAGAACGATCATCGCTTGAATTGGCAAGCAGACTGTGCATGTTAAATGGAACATTCAAAAGTAAACACAGGTCTGCTATTTCGATTGGCTTATCGTTCGGACCAAATGAAGGCTGATCGCAAAGCTGAGTTGAAGAAACGGTGTAAATTGAATTTCTTTTTCGCGATGAAAACCCGTGAAACAGCTTGATCATAGCTACATTTTGCTACAAAGGGGAAGCTACATGTATTAACTAGTCATGTCGTTTAATTTCAGATAGTTGAACTCCCTTTAAAGCTCCTTTTATTTTGATGTGTTTTGGTGACACATGTAAATGTAAACAAAAGTAAGTTATTCAAATTTTTTCGTTTATTGTTTAATCTAGTCATCTTCACCCTATTACAGTGTTATATTAATACGAAGACTTGTGATAAAAAATACTAAAACTAAAACCAGGAACTGTGATGTTTTGATAAATTATTGTTTATTAAAGTATCCATTTTGAGTTGTGAATGACGCATATTGCCAAAATCTAGAACAGTATGTATTTTCATGTATAAATAAACTAAATTAAAACTAAAGGAGACCAGTGTTTTGTTTATTGCATGTCACTGCATGTAGATTGTATATCTTTTTAATGTGGCAAAAAGTTGTCTCTGTCACATATTAGATATTATACAGATTGCGCAAGCCTCGTTTTGATACAACGTTTTTTCATCGCCGCCATTAATGATATTTACACTCCTCAGTCCATTCATTGAATAGAAATGTTTATTATATATATATATATATATATATATATATATATATATTATATATATATATATATATATATATATATATATATATATATATATAATCCTATATATATACCCATATATATATATATATATATATATATATATAATATATATATATATATATATATATATATATATATATAATATATATATATATATTATATATATATATATATATATATATATATATATATATTATATATATATATATATATATATATATATATATATATATATATTATATATATATATATATATATATATATATATATATATATATATATATATATCAGCTCCTAAAAACCCATGAACTCATGAATTAAATAATATATTATCGCTTTTTAGATTTATAAAACAAATCGAAAACTTTTCCATTCATATTTCATGTCTTGAAAAAACACCAATAAAGAGGCGTAAATAGGTCTGTGGGTTTTTATGAATGTCAGCGTCATTGGAAACAAAAGCGAATAACAACAATGGCGCGAGAGTTTTTTAACACAAAACCGAGGACTAATTATATATCGATGCGCAAATCTGTATATTATATAATCTGTGGACTCTGTAGTGAAAAAGACATTTTGTTTTACCAGCCATGAAAGTTTATTTCCAAAATATGGTGCAGGGCTGCCACAAGTCTAGCTTTGGGTCACAATGACCATTCCCCCATATTGGGGCCACTCTGTTCACACACAGCCATCTGTTGCTGACATTTTTATAGCACATTATTATGTTCAACGGGGAACTTCGAAACATTGGCCCTTGGGGGCTGAATACCCCCCCGAACGTTGTCCCGGCTTTAGGGAAGGAAGTAAAACTTAACATTGTCCCGGCTTTAGGAAAGAATTAACTCTTTGATATTGTCCCAGCTTTAGGAGTGATTTAACCGTTCAAATTGTCCCGGCTTTACATCGTCCCTGTAGATTCCTAATGTATTCTGAAATGTGATTTTTTTTGACTGAAGGTTGTACATTTCATTTTGATCTAACCCATTTTCTGGGTTGGTTGTGAATCAATCCAACATTCACGTCTTTTTTAAGCTGTATATATTTGACTCATTTTTTTTTAAATTTACCTTTAAAGTTTTGTTTCCATATCGCTTTATGTTGTAGATATAAAAAAAGTAGCTGTACCCGTCCACGCGTTGCCATCTACTTAGCCTACTTCAGTGTAATAGTATGTGCTGAGAACACGGCCATTTTTAATTCTGTTGCGTTTATTAATGTAGTGTTTTTTGTGGATGTACATTATTTTTTTGTGTTTTTGGTTTTCTATTACTTGTGTTAATACACAAATTATCTGGTTTGTCTACTTTAGACCAGGCAACATATTAACTGACAATGTCTGTGTCTGGACTGATCATACCACTGGTGATGGCACAAGAGCTTACATTGAATGAAAGCTCTTTACATAGTACAAAAATTTACTCTCGTGTTTTTTGTTCATTTGACAAAAGCAATAATCTTTAAGTAAAGAGAACAATTTGATAGATAAAAAAATTCA